>CM031958.1:4699162-4729162 GCA_018749465.1 Paracanthobrama guichenoti
ACCTCTCCTGCTTATTTGCCATCCTCCTCCTCAACCTTCCTAAGTAATGTGAAATTAAAGGCTTCTTCACAGTCTATAATTAGTCAACCCTGACACTAATTAGAAATGCTCTGTATGGTGCCACTTCATATTTAACTGAATGGGATATTCTCTTTCATTTTCTGCTTCTGAACATTAGACCATATCGTGGGCTGAACGGTACAGGGGCAGAGAGAGAAACATCACACCAGCCTCCACAACAAGAGAAAAAATAGATCGCTTGTATACCTGACCAAACAGCGTGAGGCCAGATACATAGAAGGTGCAGCTGAATATTTGGAGTTGCAGCCTCCCGGTGAATATGTACTTTCTACTTTGGATTAAATAAAGGTGCAGTTTTGCCATGCAATACACAGAGACACTTTTTTAAGTCACTTTTTTTAGCCTGCGTCAACTGAAAAGAAACATAGCTGTATTGAAAATAAGTTTGAGGTCGGTAAGACTTTTAAAATATTTTTGAAATAAGTTTCTTATGCTCACCAAGGCAAAAATATAGTAAAATCAATAATACTGTGAAATTACAATTTAAAATAACTGTTTTTATGTGAATATATTGTAAACTGTAATGTATTCCTTGCATTTATTCATTGCATTTGTAATAATACAAAACATTATTTCATTTACAGGCAATGAACGTAATCTAGCTAACATTTATAATTTATTTACGTCTGAAATGTTGCACATACAGTATCTAAATATCTAAGAGAAGCTAAAAGATTGAACCTCCGCCAAGCCAGAAGGGCTCTGTTCTTCACCAGATTCAGTTTCTCTATTTCCTATCGTCCTGGTACCAAGAATGTAAAAGCTGATGCACTCTCCCATCTCCACACTCCAGAGGAAACCCACAAAGAACCTGAGCCCATCCTTCCCACAATTCTGGTGGTGAGTCCCATCCAGTGGTCCTATGATCAGTCAACCTCCTCTCATGGGACTACCGACAGCCATCAAAACTGATTAAAATCGTGTATTCAGATATTTCGGGATCCCTGAAGACATTGTATAGGACAGGGGCTCCAATTCATCTCCAGGGTGTGGGAAGCTTTCTTCACCCTCCTAGGTGAATCTCTCGTCAGGATATCATCCCCAGTCAAATGAGAAGGGGTGGGGTGGGGGGGGGAGTGGACATGAGACATTTTCTACAAACCTCTACCACGGCCACCAGAACTATTGGAACCTGTTTTTGGGCTAGGCCGAATACGTGCAGAACTCCCTTTGTCAACCTGCCACTGGACTCACTCCCTTCCAGTGTGTGCTCATCCATCAGTCGACTACTGGTTCAGAGAGAGCTAGAGGTTCTGGGATGCAGCTCACCATCGGCTTCAGTGGGCATACTGTCACAGACCTGCCAAGCTCTGCACCCAGCCAATCACAGTGCACACTCTCACCAGAATACTAATCACACACACCTGCACGCCATCTCCCTCATCACCAGGACTGCTACTTAAGCACACACCTTGCACCAGTTGAGTGTCTGGTCCCGTTAAAGACTTTGTGGACTACTTACCTGTCTCCAGCGATGTACTTCAACGTCTATCTCCAGCATCATTCTCCAGCAAGTTTCTCCAGCATCTGTTCCCCATTGTGTCTCCCTGTCATTCCTGTGTGTGTTCTCCATACTTACCCATCAGTGAGGTGTGTATTCCAGCCATCCGTCTATTCAGCTATTCACGATATCCTGCATCTGTAAGGAAAGATATTTCATTAATTCCCATCGCCATTCATCGGATGTATCATTGCACGTTCTACTCTTCTTTTTACCACCATTATGCTCTGTGCTGCTCAATAAAGTCTGTTTCCGAGTCTGTGTTCCATAACACTCAATTCATATGGATTAGTTTTATAATCTCTTTATGAACTTATTTATTGAAGCGTCAAAGTGGTAGTTGTGTAGATCGCACTCTAAAAAAATGCTGGGTTGTTGTAACCCAAATTTGGGTCAAATATGGACAAGCCCAGCCACTGAGTTACATTTTTCAATTACATTTTTAACCCAACATTTGGGTTTGTCCATATTTGACCCAAATTTGGGTTAAAACAACCCAGCATTTTTAGAGTGTCAATGGAGGAACAGAAATTTCAACAAAAAGAGCTTCATTTGTGTTTCGAAGATGAGCAAAAGTCTTATGGTTTTGGAACGACATGAGGGTGAGTAAATGATTTAGAATGTAATTAAAGAGTTTGGGTGACTAACTCTTTAAGAAAGAAAGAAACGTCTGATTAAAGCATTTATCCATAGGTTAGGTTATGTGTGTTTACAATGATTATAAAAAATGCCATAAAGTGCAATTTAAACTAACATCCCAAAGCAGCACAGTATGTCCTGAGAACCTGTCAACATAACTATGCTATACTCATGAATATTAATTAATTTATGTGAACAGGCGTTCTGGTAAGGCAAAGTCAGCATGGCCTAATAAATATTCATGCCATGACATCACAACCAGCCAGTTGTTTCCCTCCCAACTTGAAGACTAGCCTGAAGGCAAGCTGGTTAGAGGCCTTTTTGATGTTATGTTTTATTTAGAATATAGGTTGCCATGAAAGCATCACAGAGTAATGCGCTGCTACCTTCAGAGAAATGTCACAAATAACACACTAAAAAGCTTTATTAACTTAAGGTTGACAGGTAGATCTGAGAGTAATGGTTTCAGCTGAGAGTAATGGTTACAGAAAAGGCGAAGGTGGGGAAAATGTTTCTTCTCCCTCACAAATCCTTCAGGGAACATGATCTTTACCGAGGTTTTGATGTATTCAAGAGCATTCAGCGTCCTACAGCTCCTAATTAATAGAATAGCTCTGAATTTTGACAGCAAAGCTCTTTACAGTACATCTTGTTGTTGATAAGCTGTATGGCTCTCAGGTTTTCAAGTTTTTGCTGTGCTTATTTATTAAATATACAGCTGTGAAGATAAAGTCTATATAAAATAGCGTTCACAACCCATTTTACTCACAAGGCTTGGTTTTATAACCTGGGAATTAATGGGATTCCAAAAAGTGATCATACAACACCAGAATGAAGACGGATGAAGAAAGGTAGCATTATTTACACAAGTGACCTTAAGTTATTAATGTTTTTAGCATGTTATTTTATTATACAAATAATTACATTGGAATATTACAAGCAAATATTTTTCTTTGGAATAATTTGCACTGATAAATCACACACAACACGAAAATCAATGAAAATGAAACTAAATGAAATGTTTTAGACCATACAATGGTGATTTTGTGTGTGACCTTTGTGCCAGAAGAAACTTGATTATGTCTGGTGTCATCTCAGTGAGCTTAAATGATGTTTTACACATACTCTGTTAGAGGATTTAAGCGTTTTCAGATGTTTTAGTGTGGACAAGCAACTTGAAAATGCTAGTGTGGATGAAAATGCTACTTTCAGATTTGTCCAGATTAATGCTGATGTACCCTTGGCATAATGGATATTTGAAGAAAAAATAAAATACTATAACATCAGAGCTGCTAATAAGATTGGTCTTTTGGTTCGTTCTTGAATCAATTATACATATTTCAATGAAGTGGTTGTATGAATGATTCACTGACTCTCATAAAGTCAATCACTTGTCGCCATCTACTGGTGTAACAAGACTGAACACAGACATGCAGATACAGACAATGAAAAGTTCCAGCGCTGTTGGGCAGTTATATCAGCAATCTAGGAATTTGACCAATCAGATTTGAGAACCTTATGTGTTATATAATGCTACATAGAATTAAACACAGAGACATGCTGTCACTTAGTACAGAAAATAGTCAATGAAGGTAGAAAAAATATCTAAACACTATTTCACTGATGTGATGCATTCTCAATAAAAAAGAAAACGTTACATGGATCAGATGAGGGAGGCAGATTCGAGCAAAAGAGACTGAGATGAGTTAAGGTGAGGTAAGTTGTTTTGGAAGACATCGAAATAAAAGCCACAAGGTATTTAGCCAGAAGACAAAAGTGGCTGAGTGGAGAAGAGGCCTGCAGAGATGCGATTAAAAGTCTATTGATCTGGCCCTGCGATTGCTTTCTCCCACATTATATGAAGCCATGTTTGATTCAGCTCTGCGGTGTGAAGGGCTCAGAGGGCGACATTAAGACCAGAGAGGACTAAATTTGCTTCCTTTGCATGTTTGAGAGTACTGCATTTTTTCCCCTTGAAACGGTCTTTAGCCTCAGGACAATGAAGCACTCATAGCAGTGCAATGAGCGTTATAACATTTGAATATGGTTCAAATTATGGGTGAAATGGGAAATGTTTTATTTTATATAACAGTCATGGAAGTGTACTCTCTTTTTAAGTAAGTGGACTTTCATTTCATTAATATTATATTATCTGCAAGTACAGTTTTTTTTAAACACACTTTTAATTTTGAAGTACACTCCAGGTTCACTACAGGTTCATTCAATGGATTTCCATAAATGATTAAAAGTCATTAATACATTTCTCTTTAGGACATTAATTAAGCCTTTAAAGGGTTAGTTCACCCATAAATGAACATTCTGTCATTAATTATTCACCCTCATGTTGTCCCAAACCCATAAGACTTTCGTTCCGCTTCGGAACTCAAATTAAGGTATTTTTTATTAAATCCGAGAGTGTTCTGTCCCCCTGTTGACTGTCTACGCAAGTGACACTTTGCCACTTCAAAAAAGTGTATAAACAGATTGAATTTAGGCTTTTATTCAAATATAAACACTGATCAACTCACACATCAATTGAGGTAAATGGAAGCTCAAGGATGTTAGTTCGAAATGCGAGAACCAATGAGGTTCATTCTCGTGTTACGCAGCACGTTTGACCTTCAGCAAGAGCCAATGAGGTTCATTCTCCAGCGAGAACCAATGAGGTTCATTCTCATGTTACGCAGCACGTTTGAGCTTCAGCAAGAGCCAATGAGGTTCATTCTCCAGCAAGAACCAATGAGGTTCATTCTCCAGCGAGAACCAATGAGGTTCATTCTCTTGTTACGCAGCACGTTTGAGCTTCAGCGAGAACCAATGAGGTTCATTCTCTTGTTACGCAGCACGTTTGACCTTCAGCAAGAGCCAATGAGGTTCATTCTCATGTTACGCAGCACGTTTGAGCTTCAGCAAGAACCAATGAGGTTCATTCTCGTGTTACGCAGCACGTTTGAGCTTCAGCAAGAACCAATGAGGTTCATTCTCGTGTTACGCAGCACGTTTGAGCTTCAGCAAGAGCCAATGAGGTTCATTCTCGTGTTACGCAGCACGTTTGACCTTCAGCAACAGCCAATGAGGTTCATTCTCATGTTACGCAGCACGTTTGAGCTTCAGCAAGAGCCAATGAGGTTCATTCTCATGTTACGCAGCACGTTTGAGCTTCAGCAAGAACCAATGAGGTTCATTCTCGTTACGCAGCACGTTTGAGCTTCAGCAAGAGCCAATGGGGTTCATTCTCATGTTACGCAGCACGTTTGACCTTCAGCAAGAGCCAATGAGGTTCATTCTCGTGTTACGCAGCACGTTTGACCTTCAGCAACAGCCAATGAGGTTCATTCTCATGTTACGCAGCACGTTTGAGCTTCAGCAAGAGCCAATGGGGTTCATTCTCACGTTACGCAGCACGTTTGAGCTTCAGCAAGAGCCAATGAGGTTCATTCTCATGTTACGCAGCACGTTTGAGCTTCAGCAAGAACCAATGAGGTTCATTCTCGTGTTACGCAGCACGTTTGAGCTTCAGCAAGAGCCAATGAGGTTCATTCTCATGTTACGCAGCACGTTTGAGCTTCAGCAAGAACCAATGAGGTTCATTCTCGTGTTACGCAGCACGTTTGAGCTTCAGCAAGAGCCAATGGGGTTCATTCTCATGTTACGCAGCACGTTTGACCTTCAGCAAGAGCCAATGAGGTTCATTCTCGTGTTACGCAGCACGTTTGACCTTCAGCAACAGCCAATGAGGTTCATTCTCATGTTACGCAGCACGTTTGAGCTTCAGCAAGAGCCAATGGGGTTCATTCTCATGTTACGCAGCACGTTTGAGCTTCAGCAAGAGCCAATGAGGTTAATTCTCGTGTTAGGCAGCACGTTTGAGCTTCAACAAGAACCAATGAGGTTCATTCTCCAGCAAGAACCAATGAGGTTCATTCTCTAGCGAGAACCAATGAGGTTCATTCTCACGTTACGCAGCACGTTTGAGCTTCAGCAAGAACCAATGAGGTTCATTCTCCAGCGAGAACCAATGAGGTTCATTCTCGTGTTACGCAGCACGTTTGAGCTTCAGTGAGAACCAATGAGGTTAATTCTCATGTTACGCAGCACGTTTGACCTTCAGCAAGAACCAATGAGGTTCATTCTCGTGTTACGCAGCACGTTTTGAGCTTCAGTGAGAACCAATGAGGTTAATTCTCATGTTACGCAGCACGTTTGAGCTTCAGCAAGAACCAATGAGGTTCATTCTCCACCAAGAACCAGTGAGGTTCATTCTCCAGCGAGAACCAATGAGGTTAATTCTCGTGTTACGCAGCATGTTTGAGCTTCAGCAAAAACCAGTGAGGTTAATTCTCCACCAAGAACCAGTGAGGTTCATTCTCCAGCAAGAACCAATGAGGTTAATTCTCGTATTACGCAGCACGTTTGAGCTTCAGTGAGAACCAATGAGGTTAATTCTCATGTTACGCAGCATGTTTGAGCTTCAGCAAAAACCAATGAGGTTCATTCTCATGTTACGCAGCAAGTTTGAGCTTCAGCGAGAACCAGTGAGGTTCATTCTCGTGTTACGCAGCACGTTTGAGCTTCAGCCAGAACCAATGAGGTTCATTCTCCTGTTACGCAGCACGTTTGAGCTTCCTCAAGAACCAATGAGGTTCATTCTCGTGTTACACAGCACATTTGAGCTTCAGCGAGAACCAATGAGGTTCATTCTCTTGTTACGCAGCACGTTTGAGCTTCCTCAAGAACCAATGAGGTTCATTCTCATGTTACGCAGCACATTTGAACTTCAGCGAGAACCAATGAGGTTAATTCTCGTGTTACGCAGCACGTTTGAGCTTCAGCGAGAACCAATGAGGTTCATTCTCCTGTTACGCAGCACGTTTGAGCTTCCTCAAGAACCAATGAGGTTCATTCTCATGTTACACAGCACATTTGAGCTTCAGCGAGAACCAATGAGGTTCATTCTCTTGTTACGCAGCACGTTTGAGCTTCCTCAAGAACCAATGAGGTTGATTCTCATGTTACGCAGCAAGTTTGAGCTTCCACAAGAACCAATAAGGTGCATTCTCACACATCAAGCAGATTTGGTTGAGCTTCTATTTATGGTCGAGAACGTCTGCCTTTACATGCTCATGAACTTTAATGACATCCCATTCTTAATCTGTAAGGTTTAATATGGAGTTGGCCCACCCTTTGCAGCTGTAACAGCTTCAACTCTTCTGGGAAGGCTTTCCACAAGGTTTAGGAGTGTGTTTATGGGAATATTTGACCATTCTTCTAGAAGCGCATTTGTGAGGTCAGGCACTGATGTTGGACGAGAAGGCCTGGCTCGCAGTCTCCGCTCTAATTATCCCAAAGGTGTTCTATCGGGTTGAGGTCAGGACTCTGTGCAGGCCAGTCAAGTTCCTCCACACCAAACTCGCTCATCCATGTCTTTATGGACTGACGCTTTGTGCACTGGTGCGCAGTCATGTTGGAACAGGAAGGGGCCATCCCCAAACTGTTCCCACAAAGTTGGGAGCATGAAATTGTCCAAAATGTATTGGTATGCTGAAGCATTAAGAGTTTCTTTCACTGGAACTAAGGGGCCAAGCCCAACCCCTGAAAAAAAAAAACATGCCATAATCCCCCCTCCACCAAACTTTACACTTGGCACAATGCAGTCAGGCAAGTACCGTTCTCCTGGCAACCGCTATACCCAGACACATTGGATTGTCAGACAGAGAAGCTTGATTGGTCACTCCAGAGAACACGTCTCACTGCTCTAGAGTCCAGTGGTGGCGTGCTTTACACCACTACATCCCATGCTTTGCATTGCACTTGGTGATGTAAGGCTTGAATGCGCTGACCCCGCTTCTTTGATTTTATGTGGCCTATCGTTTCGAGTTGCTGTTGTTCCCAATCGCTTCCACTTTGTTATAATCCCACTAACAGTTGAGCGTGGAATATTTAGTAGTGAGGAGATTTCACGAATGGTCTTATTGCACAGGTGGCAACCTATCACGGTACCACGCTTGAGTTCACTGAGCTCCTGAGAGCGACCCATTCTTTCACAAATGTTTGTAGAAGCGTCTGCATGCCTAGTGCTTGATTTATACACCTGTGGCCATGGAAGTGATTGAACACCTGAATTCAATGATTTGGAGGGGCATCCTAATACTTTTGGCAATATAGTGTATGTGAATAAAAGCCTAAATTTGATCAGTTCATCATATTAAATTTGGACTTAAACGCTCAATTCATTTGGAATAATTTTACAATCTTTTTATGAATGTTTTGAAGCGTCAAAGTGGTAGTTGTGTAGACTGTCAATGGGGGACAGAAAGCTCTAAGATTTCATCAAAAAGATCTTCATTTGTGTTTCGAAGATGAACGGAAGTCTTACGTGTTTGGAATGACATGAGGGTGAGTAAATGATAGGGGTGTGATGAGACACTTATCTCACAAGAATGAGACAAGATTTTTACACAGTATTTTTAAGAAATCCTCAATGATGAAATGCATCATCTTGTAATGAATGTCATTTCAGTTCTACTTTCTGAATATGAATGATCATATGCAGTAAAAGACAGCAATACTCAAGCACTGTAAAAGGTTTTACCACAAACTCAGCTGACTGGCTTCTCTCCTGTATGATTGTCTCTTCAGACCGTAGAACTGCACATGAGCATCTACAACTTTTGACCTCCTAACAGAACTTCTTTCCACAAATTAATCATATTAAGTGCAAACAATAAGTGCAACCATACTCAAAGTTCTATCTCAATATTCAAAGTGCAAATATATACCGAATTTTTCTTCAAGCATGATACAGAGCTGAGAAATGGTTACAACTGCACAGCCCAGCCTAAGTTAGTTTTCATATTGAGAAATATTCACATGCTTCACCCAGCAAACATTGGTCTGACGGCAACGTCGTGTCCCTGGCCAAAAATAGTTGCGGTAGGATGGCATAAATCAGTAAAAATGTGTAACACAGAACATTTCTTAAAAATGCATTCAGATACGTTTGTACATGTCTACAATTATCTGGGGTTGTGTGTATAATTGTTATTTTGCCTTTTAGCTACGTGTAGTTCAATATGTACCCTGTTGTGAATCAGTTGTGAGAGGACATCACTATGGTGACGTCTTTTACATGTGCATTTATAGTCCAACATGACCCTCTATGAAAACCTTGTGAAATATGCAAAAGCTGTGCTTACACCTTGGTTAATACTGCAATAATTAATTTAAGTGCACCAAGTCGTTTTTTAAGAGGTTGTGAATAGA
Organism: Paracanthobrama guichenoti; assembly: GCA_018749465.1. Classification (NCBI taxonomy): domain Eukaryota; kingdom Metazoa; phylum Chordata; class Actinopteri; order Cypriniformes; family Gobionidae; genus Paracanthobrama; species Paracanthobrama guichenoti. The sequence continues at coordinate 4,708,647 of CM031958.1, forward strand.
TGTCCACTGACGTCTTTTACATGTATAGTCAAGCAAGACTAGCAGGAAAAAAAACAGGAATTATCTTTATGAAATACACGATTTGTATACAAATTAAATATATACTTTATCTTGTTTAAATAAATTATAATCACAAAGTGCCCATGTGGTTAAGTGATTGCAATGCCACTGCATTTGAGTCATTATTTCAACCTGTTTATTCGTTATTACCATATAGGTAATACACTCACCTAAAGGATTATTAGGAACACCATACTAATACTGTGTTTGACCTCCTTTCGCCCTCAGAACTGCCTTAATTCTATGTGGCATTGATTCAACAAGGTGCTGAAAGCATTCTTTAGAAATGTTGGCCCATATTGATAGGATAGCATCTTGCAGTTGATGGAGATTTGTGGGATGCACATCCAGGGCACGAAGCTCCCGTTCCACCACATCCCAAAGATGCTCTATTGGGTTGAGATCTGGTGACTGTGGGGGCCATTTTAGTACAGTGAACACATTGTCATGTTCAAGAAACCAATTTGAAATGATTCGAGCTTTGTGACATGGTGCATTATCCTGCTGGAAGTAGCCATCAGAGAAAGGGTACATGGTGGTCATAAAGGGATGGACATGGTCAGAAACAATGCTCAGGAAGGCCGTGGCATTTAAACCGAGGCCCAATTGGCACTAAGGGGCCTAAAGTGTGCCAAGAAAACATCCCCACACCATTACACCACCACCACCACCAGCCTGCACAGTGGTAACAAGGCATGATGGATCCATGTTCTCATTCTGTTTACACCAAATTCTGACTCTACCATCTGAATGTCTCAACAGAAATCGAGACTCATCAGACCAGGCAACATTTTTGAATGCACAAGATAAGGCATTTGTCTGCCGCTTCTGCTGCGCAACGAATCCTCCGCCACGTCCTGTCAGTCATCTCGTCACGTGATCAGTGATCAGTGCTGCGCACTATGGTCGACTCGAACAGCTCGTGTTGGATGAGCTGATGGAATTGAATCGACCGTTATCACTGGAATTAAATTGTTTTTATTTTTATAAAAAGCGAAACGACAGTGAAGGCGTAATGTAAACGTTGCCGTGGCATATTCTATCCTAATTTCACCCTCACACTCCATCATGACAGTATGACACGAGACAGCTTTCACATCGACGAGAAATCTCGTCACAGTTTAGTCTTGCGAGATCTCGTCACACCCCTTGTAAATGATGACAGTATTTTCATTTTTTTGGGGGTGAACTATCCCTTTAAAATTAATAACATGATGTTTGATTATATGTCATTAATACATTTAGCTTTGGGACATTAATTGAGCCTTTAAAGTTCTAAAGTTCACAATGTCATATGAAGGATCATAGCAGAGCTCAGTTCACAACCACCGGTGGGAAAGCAAGTCTTGTTTAAGAGGAAATAAAGCGTCCCACTTTACAAGTATTGCATGAAAAAAAGATGATTATCTTAACTTTTGCTTTGCCTAAAGTAAGAGGCATTCTTAGCTTTCTATAAAGGTATAATGTCAGGTTGTATGACATTTGGATCCTAAATAAAAAGGGAAAAAATCCTATTTGACCATATTCACCCTATATCTTAAAGGTATGTAGTTCCCTTTCAAAGTGGAACTTCAATGCTATTTTTTGTCTTACGCATTAAACATAACATTTTGAAGTAGAAAAACTGATTTGTATTGTCTTGTGAAACATACTTCTGTAACACTTTACTTTGAAGGACATTTTGTTGACTATGAGAAACTTTGCAACTACACTCTCATTAGAGTATTAGTAGACTGTCTGCTTAATGCCAGTATGATTAATTCTAACACTAACCATACCAGTCTACTAATACTCTACTGAGTTTTAACATTTCAATGAGAGTTAGTAGCAACATTACTTATAGTCAACACAATGTGTTAAAGGGACCATCAAAATAAAGTGAAACACATACTTCAGTATTCTTTGTTTTTGGATTTCTTTTGCTTTCTTTTACAGTCCAGGCTATATGTTGCAGCACATTTACAAACCCGATTCCAAAAAAGTTGGGACACTGTACAAATTGTGAATAAAAACAGAATGCAATGATGTGGAAGTTTCAAATTTCAATATTTTATTCAGAATACAAAAAAGATGACATGCCAAATATTTAAACTGAGAAAATGTATAATTTTAAGGGAAAAATAAGTTGATTTTAAATATAATGGCATCAACACATCTCAAAAAAGTTGGGACAAGGCCATGTTTCCCACTGTGTGGCATCCCCTCTTCTTTTTCTAACAGTCTGCAAACGTCCGGGGACTGAGGAGACAAGCTGCTCAAGTTTAGGAATAGGAATGTTGTCCCATTCTTGTCTAATACAGGCTTCTAGTTGCTCAACTGTCTTAGGTCTTCTCTGTCAAGTCAAGTCAAGTCAGTTTTATTGTCACATCACCAAAGCACATGTGCCTTGGAGAGTGAAATTCTTGGGAGCATGCTCCAGACAATTGCAGTAACAGTTAACATAACCATACAACCTTAAGCAGGTAAAAACAGAAAAAAGTGCAATGTGCACATACATATAGTTAGTACACACAGTGTACTATTGGACATACTTACAGTCAGTACTACATTACACATTATACTCTGAAAGTACATGCATACAGTTAGCACCACGTTAAACACTCTACACATTAAACACTATACACATTAAACACTATACACAGATATATACACATTAGACCCTGTACACAAACACAATACACAGAATATACACATTAAGCACTATACACATTAAACACTATACACAGATATATACACATTAGACCCTATACACAAACACAATACACAGAATATAAACATTAAGCACTATACGCATTAAGCACTGTACACAGAATATACACATTAAGCACTATACACAATGTACACATTAAACACTATACACAATAAACACTATACACAGAATGTACACGTTCTACATTATTGACATTTATACGTATAAAATGATGATGATTGTATGTGAACTGGATACAGAATGTCATGAGTGTGCATCGGATGTATCCAGTGGTAACCGGTAGATAGTGTGGTGATATATGAAGTGTGTGTATATAGTCCAGTGTTGACTGTTATAGTTGAGTGCGGTGTATGGCATGCCATATTGTGGGAGTATGCTGTAGAGAGTATTAGTTTTGAGCGTTCAATAGTCTGATAGCCTGAGGGAAAAAGCTATCCCTAAGTCGGCTAGTGCGGGATCGGATGCTGTGGAGACGTCTTCCTGAGGGCAGCAGAGAGAGCAGTCTGTGGGACGGGTGGCTGGAGTCACTGATGATCCTCCGGGCCTTCCTTGCACACCGCCTGGTGTAGATGTCCTGGAGGGAGGGAAGCTCACCTCCAACAATGTGGCTGGCAGTTCGCACGACCCTCTTCAGAGCTTTACGGTTGCCAGAGGTGCTGTTTCCGAACCAGGCCGTGATGCAGCCCGTCAGGATGCTCTCTATGGTGCACGTGTAGAAGGATCTGAGGATGCTGGGGCTCATTCCAAACTTCCTCAGCCGTCTCAGGAAGAAGAGGCATTGATGTGCCTTCTTCAGCACTGCGTTGGTGTGTGTGGACCAGGTGAGATCCTCACTGATGTTGACACCGAGGAACTTAAAGCTGTTAACCCGCTCCACTGGTGTGTTGTCGATGGTGATGGGTTTGTGTTTTCTGTTCTGTCTCCTGAAATCCACCACCAGCTCCTTGGTCTTGTCGGTGTTGAGTGAGAGGTGGTTCTCCTGACACCATTTAGTCAGAGTGCTCACCTCCTCTCTGTAGGCCGTCTCATCGTTGTCGGTGATCAGGCCCATCACCGTTGTGTCATTGGCGAATTTGACAATGACGTTGGAGCTGTGTGTGGCTGTACAGTCATGTGTGTACAGGGAGTACAGGAGTGGGCTGAGGACACAGCCCTGAGGAGCACCAGTGTTGAGGGTCAGAGGGGATGATGTGTTGTTGCCCATTCTGACCACCTGACTTCTGCCTGTCAGGAAGTCCAGGATCCAGCTGCACAGAGATCTGTTTAGTCCCAGAGTCTGGAGCTTCGCAACAAGTGTAGTGGGCACTATGGTGTTAAATGCTGAGCTGTAGTCCACAAACAGCATTCTCACATAGGTGTTCTTGTTTTCCAGGTGGGAGAGAGCAGTGTGAAGGGTGAAAGCAATAGCATCATCTGTAGAGCGGTTACTACGATATGCAAATTGTAGCGGATCCAATGATGAAGGCAGCACAGAGCAGATGTGATCTCTGATGAGTCTCTCAAAGCACTTGCTGAAGATGGGTGTGAGAGCAACGGGCCTCCAGTCATTTAAGCAGGTGGTTTTGCTTTTCTTTGGTATTGGCACAATGGTGGATTCTTTGTGGCATCTTCCTCTTTATGATGCGCCAAATGTTTTCTATGGGTGAAAGATCTGGACTGCAGGCTGGCCATTTCAGTACCCGGATCCTTCTTCTACGCAGCCATGGTGTTGTAATTGATGCAGTATGTGGTCTGGCATTGTCATGTTGGAAAATGCAAGGTCTTCCCTGAAAGAGACGACGTCTGGATGGGAGCATATGCTGTTCTAGAACTTGGATATACCTTTCAGCATTGATGGTGCCTTTCCAGATGTGTAAGCTGCCCATGCCACACGCACTCATGAACCCCATCCCATCAGAGATGCAGGCTTCTGAACTGAGCGCTGACAACAACTTGGGTTGTCCTTGTCCTCTTTAGTCCAGATGACATGGCGTCCCAGTTTTCCAAAAGATTTAAAATTTTGATTGGTCTGACCACAGAACAGTTTTCCACTTTGCCACAGTCCATTTTAAATGAGCCTTGGCCCAGAGAAAACGCCTGCGCTTCTGGATCATGTTTAGATATGGCTTCTTTTTTGACCTATAGAGTTTTAGCCGGCAGCGGCGAATGGCACGGTGGATTGTGTTCACCGACAATGTTTTCTGGAAGTATTCCTGAGCCCATGTTGTGATTTCCATTACAGTAGCATTCCTGTATGTGATGCAGTGCCGTCTAAGGGCCGGAGATCACGGGCATCCAGTATAGTTTTCCGGCCTTGACCCTTACGCACAGAGATTGTTCCAGATTCTCTGAATCTTTGGATGATATTATGCACTGTAGATGATGAGAACTTCAAACTCTTTGCAGTTTTTCTCTGAGAAACTCCTTTCTGATATTGCTCCAGTATGTTTGGCCGCAGCATTGGGGAATTGGTGATCCTCTGCCCATCTTGACTTCTGAGAGACACTGCCACTCTGAGAGGTTCTTTTTATACCCAATCATGTTGCCAATTGACCTAATAAGTTGCAGATTGGTCCTCCAGCTGTTCCTTATATGTACATTTAACTTTTCCGGCCTCTTATTGCTACCTGTCCCAACTTTTTTGGAATGTGTAGCTCTCATGAAATCCAAAATGAGCCAATATTTGGCATGACATTTCAAAATGTCTCACTTTCAACATTTGATATGTTATCTATATTCTATTGTGAATAAAATATAAGTTTACGAGATTTGTAAATGATTGCATTCCTTTTTTATTCACAATTTGTACAGTGTCCAAACTTTTTTGGAATCGGGTTTGTATTTCTCTCCAGGAAAATAATCATTGACCTTTTCATAAATATTTCTAGTGCTGTAAAAAGCTTTGCTTAAAATACTCTGTAGAATATGAGCGTTATGGACGCTTAGTGCTGACCTTTGAGGCAATACATGTTAAAAGTGAAAACTGAAGAATTAAGCACCCTGAAACAGGTTCAGACTGACCCTGAAACACACAGATGCAGGAGATATCTGGATTGAAATTCACTTCACATCTTCTTCTCACTTCTCCTCCAAACAGATATTGTATTGGCAGGGCGAGCACAAATTGCTTCACTTTGCTTCCCCTAAAACATTTATGACAGGGGAATCAGTCATTTAGAGTCCAAAATTGTTTTGAACTGATTTGTATTTTCAGTGGCACAATGAATAGATGAATTGGCAGGGACAGCAGTTTGCATCATAATGTGTGATCATTCGAGCCGAAGACAAAAGACAACTCTTCTCCTCCTCAGAGAAGCAGATTATGAGATATGGATTTCAATAAATTTCTCTTTAATCTTTTGGTTATCAGCGGGCATTATCTGGAGATCTGAGTGTGTGTTTTTAGTCGTTTCCTCTATGAAACTGAACAGCGGAGCAGTGTGACATCAGAACATTTTCTCAGAGCATTTCTCAGATGCCAAAGCTTTTTTAAGCTTCAAGTGCACTGAATTATGTAAAAGTTCCCATTTACATACGCAACGGTTCATAGTGGCCACATCAGTTAAAAAGTCACGTGTGGGGACAGGGGTGGTTTGCTCGGGGGCTTTTTCAAAATTAATGAAAAGTCCCCCTCTCAATATTTACTCAATATTTAATCAACAATAATATTGTGGTCAATAAAACAAAATGCATCGAAATATAATGATTTGTCAACGTGTACAAAACTCTTAAAAGTCCTGTTGAGACTGCCGTAAAACATTACAACGGGTTTGCGTCTTGTTTTGGACTTGACTGACAGACTGGCATTCTGACACCACTTGCTTGCTATAACCACTATTCTCAAAATCAGAGGTTTTCAACCCTGCTCCTGGGACCCACTGTCCTGAAAAGTTTATTTCCAACCTGCTTCAGCACACCTGCCTGTGTATTTTCAATAATTGATAAAGGGCCTGATTAGCTTCAGCTGTCTTTGATTAGGGTTGGAGCTAAACTCTGCAGGACAGCGGGTCCCCAGGAGCAGGGTTGAAGACCTCTGCTCTAAATTTTTCTTTTCGTTGTAATTATTCTGCTTACTGAGTTCATGTAAGTAGTTGCATATTCATAACTGTGACCAGTCACCACACTGTCTGTTTACAAAAGCGATGGAGACCCGTGGACCATATACAAGTAGCCATTGTTGGGGAGTAACTTGGATTACACTTTATTTTGAGGTGTTATTGTTACAGTGTAATTATATATTTAAGTATATTGAATAACTACATGTACTTACTATAGGGTTAGGGTAGGATTAGGGTTTGGTTGTGGGTTAGTTGCATGTAATTATGCACAATTTACTGTTATTACTATGGTAAGTACATGTAACATATGTAACAAGGACACCGTAAAATAAAGTGTTACCAGTAAATGTAACTGTAATCCGTTACATTGCCGCTGAAAACTTTAGCCTTTAGGCTACAGCCAGTCTGAGAGTGATAAAAATACAATCCAGTGCTGGAAACTGAAAAATCATTTAATCCAAAAATTAGAAAAGGGCGCAAATATAACAGTTCTGAGCCAAATATATAATATGCCAACTATTAAAATGCTATCGACATCGAAGGTTTCAATGTCGAACCTGAGGAAGCATCTCCTAGTGGACAAATCTCTCGATTAGGTTGTCCCATCTTGACTTGCAAAACAGAGCTATTTAATTACACAGCGATTGGTCATTGAGTCTAAACAATATTTTAGGTAGAATATAACTTTATTAAAAAGTTATGACGGCTACACTAGGGGAATGCTTGGGTTGCTAGTGAGTATGAAACTAGAATCTAGAATCTTGCTTCTGTTAGTTAGAAATCAATATTAGGCCTTATATAGTATAATGTTTACACCATTTGAAGTGGTGTCTGAAACCATATTGGACATTATCGAGTTCACTCATTCAATCCCATAATGCACCACAATAACGAATGTACAAACGATGTACGATCAACGGCTAGAGAATACCCATAATACACTGTGAGAGTCGCACACCGAACTAATTCCCACATCTGACCAGAAGGTGGCGTTTACAGCAAAATCATCAATCCATCCGCTGGTCCAAAGTGGGTACAGTGTAATATCATACAGGTATACATTTCTTTTAAATTGACTATTAAATTGTTTAATTAAGGCTTATACATCGTTTTAATGACAGAGTTTAAGATAAATCGTTTCATTACTACTGGAGCTGCCAGTTTGCTAAGTTTCGTATGATTATTAAACAACACAAACTATGCAAAAGCAGCAGCCCTTCCAGTGCACTCAGTGTCCGAATTCACTCTCGTTTTCATTCACTCCTTGAATAACCTGAAGCGCCACCTAGTGGACAAATCTCTCTATTAGTCCCATTTCGACTTGCAAAATAGAGCTATTTAACTACTAACACAACGATTGCTCATTGAGTCTAAACAATATTTTAGGTGGAATACAACAAAAAAAAAAAAAAACATGCACGTTATGACGGCTACACTAGGGAAATCTGCTTGGGTTGCCAGTGAGTATGAAACTAGAATCTATTCTTGCTTCTGTTAGTGAGAATTCAATATTAGCCCTTATATGCCTTCATATCATACCTATACACCACTCTATTTGAAGTGGTGTCTGAAACCAAAGTGGACATTATCGAGTTCACTCATTCAATCCCACAATGCACCACAATAACGAGTGTACAAATGATGTATGATCAACGGCTAGAGAATACCCATAATACACTGTGAAAGTCGCACACCAAATGAATTCCCACATCTGACCAGAAGATGGCGTTTACCGCTGAATCATCAATCCATCCGCTGGTCCAAAGTGGGTACAGCATAATATCATACAGGTATACATTTCTTTTAAATTGTTTAATTAAAGCTACACTATGTATTTTTTTCGCAGCTAGGGGTTGCTAACCTCAAAACAATAACAAAGGCGTAGATTGATGACGCAGTGAATGAGTGTGGAATCATGCAATTTGTCGTCATACCGATGGATCTAATAATGTTTCTGGATGAGTGAATGCATTCATTCATGCAAGAACGGCATCTCTGTCAAGTCAAAGTTTGTTGCGAAGCTCTCGCCATCTCAAAAACACCACATCAATATTGATCCTCTTTTAATTTCTCAGTTTGTTCCCAAGTCTGATTGCCATGGTCCATAATGTTTGACTGAAACTACAACAGCGTGTCGCTAGACGTTATGCAATTGTCAATTTTTACAAATAGTTGGAAACATTTGGGATATTGTAAGTGCTCAGCTGAGCAAAATATATAACACTGGCCTAGTGGTTTTTGGATATTGTGCTACAAAAATCTTACATATTGCACCTTTAAGGCTTATACATCCATTTCATGACAGAATTCAAGATAAATCTTTTCATTACTACTGGAGCTGCCAGTTTGCTAAGTTTTAAATGATTATTAAACAGTACAAACTGTGCAAAATCGGCAGCCCTTCCAGCGCACTCATCCGAACTCATTTTCGTCCGAAATCACTCACTCATTTTCATTCACTCCTTCAAGTGGACTATATTAGTGGAGTGATGTAGGGAGTATGGAGGTGATTTCGGACACAGCCAGTGTCTTTTTATACGATTGCTACACCCTAGCTGGCCTCACGCACACTTGCTGCATGCACAAGAGAAAACCTGGATTTATGTCATAATAAGCATCAGGTGCATCTCAACAGGGTTCAGGTTTTGTGCTCCTCCTCTTGGCCACGGCTCCTGCTGTGAGTCTGGACATTGGCCAGTGGGAGGCTGAAGGGCGATGATGATTTAAAGGGAGTTGAATTTCCATCACATTAATGTGACACTTGTCAAACACCGAGAGAAGGCTGATACGACTGAAATGAGGCACGGAGCTCTAATGAGAGAATCGTTTGAACACTTCATTTGTGATAGCGCTGTCATGTTATTACCTTGACTGTGGTGTCATGAAGCTTCTGCAACATGATGTGGAAATATATGCTTTCACAGATTGTGTTTAGTTCAACAAACTAGTCCTGTCTGACTTGTGTGCTCATTATAAGTGATGGGAGATTAATGTTTACTGTCACTGCAAGCGATCACCTCATGTTTCCTATATGATCCACCTAAACAACAGATGACTGCTGTGGAGTAAAGTACAGGAAATATATTATCTATGTCAAGATTTCTTATAGTCACACAACAAAAAATGTGGTTTGCACTTTATTTTACAGTCCTGTTCCACATGTGCAAACTATGTACTTATTATAGCAATTACAACGGGTAATAACTAGGTGCTAACCCTGAACCTATCCCTAAACCTAGCCATGTAGTTACCTTCTTCAGTAATTACACTGTAAGTACAAGTACTGTAAAATAAAGTGCAACTAAAATTTGAATCTGTACTTGAAATCTGTCTCATTTTCTATGAATAAACAAAATGTAAAAACACTGGGTTAAAAGCAACCCAATTTGGGTTGTTTTGAACCCAAGGGGCTGGGTAAATATAGGACAGAACACATGTTGGGTTAATTTTACCCAGAAAATGGATTGTTTATTTAACCCAGCATAATGGGTTGATTCATTTTTATTATAATATATATTTTTTTTTTACTTCATACATGAATTAATGTCTACAGATTATCTTAAATCCTCTAAACTTTTTTAATACACTCGACACAACCACTGGCTTGCATGATAATTCCTTTATTTATTTCACGAGTTCACACTTACATCAAATTAAATAGAGTAAAGATTATGCGTATTTGGTGTGCTGTCCGGGGGAGGAATTTTGGCCCGAACCCAGAGTATCCCCCAAAATGCAAAGGGTAGAGGACAGCCACCAGAAACCCCCCCAAATACACAGAGAATTGGTGGGCTGGCGTTTTTTGAGAAGCCTGGATGCTTGACCAGGAGGGCCCGTGTTGCCTCTGATGGGAACAGCTCACGGACAGGCCCTACTGGCCGACAGACTGGGAGCAACCTTGATTTGGAACGACCAACTGGGGGCTAGGCTCACTGCAACAGATGGGAAAAAACCCTACGGGCCAATAAATGAGGAGCAGCATGGTTTGGAACCACCTGACCTGGAGAGCCGGTTGTTGCCTCCGACGGGAGCAGCTCACAGCGTCACGGCGTCAACATCACTGCTGTGGTGGAGGAGAACAGGTTAGACGGACAAATGGAGAAGTACATTTGTGTAACCAAATGGGACTCTTATTTTTAAATGTCTACGCTTGATTATTGCAGGATGCTCCTTCAGATTCATATGAGGGAGATAAAATATGCTGTTTTACCACTGTGTGCAACATATTACATTAATCACGGTAAAGAAATGCCATTGTTCATAAGAATTTGCTTGGCATAAATGTGCGCTGTTCATAAACGTGAAGCTCACATTTATTTAATGAAATCATACCCTTTGAGGTTTGCAGTATCATGATATGTTTTTTTGGTTTTTTTATCCCCAAAATATAAAATGGCTTAAAATAATTATTAATACGCTATACAATATAGCCTACTGTAAGCAAGGTATTGATGTTATATTTAAGAAAACAGGTGCTCCATACATTGTACAGTTCGCCTTGTTTGTTCTGTCTTTCAGTCAAAATTACAGGTGTGAAATCCTCCCCCGGACCATGGTCCGGACCAACAGACGAAATCTGGTCACAGGTAGTCTCGATCCGGATCAAACTGAACAAAGGTTCGGACATGAGACACAGACGTGAGAAATAGGCTATGTGTATAGAAAGCTTGAAATGTCCACTTCTAAACAAAACAATTTGAAACAAAAGAAATAGTCAAGCAATGCTCATTCATTGTCAAAGTTACCAGCTGAATTGACAACACGCTGACGTCAGACGCACGTCCGTTTACAAACCAATCAGTGTCAAGATGTAGCCCATAGAGATGACGACAGGACGCAAGTATGTCACGTGAAGTTCTTTAGTGCGCTCATATAATTGCCATGTGAAACCAAAACAAGACTAACCGAATGTATAAAATGTATCAAAACATGAACTTCGGTTCGGACCTTGGTGCGGACTTTCAAGTGTGAAAACACCCTTAGTTGTAAATGCGAGTATGGTCGCACTCACTGTGTCAAGCCCTGTGTGAATTGAGAAGTATTGAATCAAAGGATTATCAGCTGGTTCCAACTAGTGGCTTATCGTTTGGCGTATGCGCTGTTGTATTGTCATTATGTTATTGATTTAGCCTCACGAAATGTTCATTTGCTTTACCAGCAAGTATATGTATTGTTCATCACCACGGCAACCACGTGCGGGTCCATATGTGTGGCGGTAACAATACATTATCTTAAGATCATTTTCTATTTCTTAAAGGACCTGTTGTAGTTTCCTGTTGCAAGTCTGTGCGATGTGCACTCTTTACACTGTCCGAGCACTGCTTTCGTCGTCATAGCTCCAAACACACCACGTCATTAACAGAACATCGCTTACTGAAGTTCAGTGTTTGAAGACAGAAATGCAATTGTGTATCATGGCAAACACAATTACATTTAGGGAAAAGCAGAAATTATTTTACCGTAAATGCTGATGAAGCATTATAAAGATGTTTTTTAAATGGCTTATAAATTTGTAAGGAAAATATTTTTTGTGTTGTAGAATTGCTTCGAGCGCATTTGGAGCCATTATACAGCTGTCTGTGCTAAAATAAAATCTGCTGTATATATACACCTCTTATCGTTCATTAAATTGATTAGCTTAATGTGCTCCACTTGTGTTTAATTAAGTTTAATTATCTGACGTGCTCCTCCCAAAATTTGTTAATAAAACATCACTTAGTTTTTAAAACATATTGTCAACATTTAAGCTCTTTTGACAAATATTAGAAGTAAAAATTAAACATTTAGAAGTAATTCAAGTGTAATTGAACAGTCTCTGTTGTCCCGTTTCCACCGTAGCGGCGCTGGATCTCGTGCCGGAGCTTGAGTCGTGTTCAGCGGGGGAACTTCTTACTTTGGACCGCCGCCCTGCGTTTCTCTCGTAGCCGAGATATACTATAACTGACTCCATAACCTGTTCATAAACAGTCAGTGAACACTTCTGAGAACATATTTTTAACATCAGAAGTATTTATATTCTGTATCTTTTTGGAATAAAATCATAAAATTTTCTGCAAGGCACCAGACGTTTCCATCACACGAAAAGACCGTCACGACACTCGTTGAGGTGACTCACAGCACGCACCTGTATGTTGCTTTGCATTAAATCAAACGATATACAGCACAATAACGAATTTATAGACAAAATAATATGTACACAAAAACTACCCAAACACTGGGTTGTCACGCCTGACCCAGGAGCTGGGTAACACAAGAACTACCCAAACACTGGGTTGTCACGCCTGACCCAGGAGCTGGGTAACACAAAAACTATCCAAACACTGGGTTGTCACGCCTGACCCAGGATCTGGGTAACTCAAAAACTACCCAAACACTGGGTTGTCACGTCTGACCCAGGAGCTGGGTAACACAAAAACTACCCAAACACTGTGTTGTCACGCCTGACCCAGGAGCTGGGTAACACAAAAACTACCCAAACACTGGGTTGTCATGTCTGACCCAGGATCTGGGTAACTCAAAAACTACCCAAACACTGGGTTGTCACGCCTGACCCAGGATCTGAGTAACACAAAAACTACCCAAACACTGGGTTGTCACGCCTGACCCAGGAGCTGGGTAACACAAAAACTACCCAAACACTGGGTTGTCACACCTGACCCAGGAGCTGGGTAACACAAAAACTACCCAAACACTGGGTTGTTACGTCTGACCCAGGATCTGGGTAACTCAAAAACTACCCAAACACTGGGTTGTTACGCCTGACCCAGGAGCTGGGTAACTCAAAAACTACCCAAACACTGGGTTGTTACGTCTGAACCAGGAGCTGGGTAACACAAAAACTACCCAAACACTGGGTTGTTACGTCTGACCCAGGAGATGGGTAACACAAAAACTACCCAAACACTGGGTTGTTACGTCTGAACCAGGAGCTGGGTAACACAAAAACTACCCAAACACTGGGTTGTTACGTCTGACCCAGGAGCTGGGTAACACAAAAACTACCCAAACACTGGGTTGTTACGTCTGACCCAGGAGATGAGTAACACAAAAACTACCCAAACACTGGGTTGTTACGTCTGAACCAGGAGCTGGGTAACACAAAAACTACCCAAAAACTGGGTTGTTACGTCTGACCCAGGATCTGGGTAACACAAAAACTACCCAAACACTGGGTTGTCACGTCTGACCCATGATCTGGTAACTCAAAAATTACCCAAACACTGGGTTGTTACGTCTGACCCAGGATCTGGGTAACACAAAAACTACCCAAACACTGGGTTGTTACGTCTGACCCAGGATCTGGGTAACACAAAAACTACCCAAACACTGGGTTGTCACGTCTGACCCATGATCTGGTAACTCAAAAATTACCCAAACACTGGGTTGTTACGTCTGACCCAGGATCTGGGTAACTCAAAAACTACCCAAACACTGGGTTGTCACGCCTGACCCAGGAGCTGGGTTGTTACGTCTGACCCGGGAGCTGGGTAACACAAAAACTACCCAAACACTGGGTTGTTACAGGGAGTGATAGCAGAAAGTGATTGCATTCTGAAGTAAAAGATTCACACAGGAGAACAGGGTAATTATTCCTAAATCAAAAATCGACAGTACTGTAGCAAAGGTGTTAACAATGGAAAAGCAGCATTTCACTATAACTTCCAGCCAATGGATGCCACGGTCAAACATGATATTTCTGACAGCTCCACAGGTAAACTCTCGTTTCCATGAGAACAGTCCTGTGATTTTAGTCGGGCAGCAGCGGTACGTCGGCTTTCCTTTCTTTGTTTCTCCTTTCTAGCACTTTTACCCCTTTCGCTCCAACGACCTGCTTAGTTCGAGACGGAGAAAGGCCAGTCTCATTTGTAGTTAGTCTCGGCTCCCTGTCTCTCAGCCCGGAGTTGATGGAGTGATTCTTACCTGCGATGCGCTTGAGAAAGCTATTGTGCGCTGTTGATGGATGGAGTTTGGAGGTGTGCGCTGGGGTCTGGCCACTTGGAGAGCTTAAATCAATCTGCTCATTTGTGTCTCTGTTGGGCTGATCATTTGGAAAGTGCAAACAGTTGAGCGGCGGTGGTGTGAAGCGCTCTCATGCTGAACAGTACGTTTTCATTAAAGTGCACACCAACAATCTGAATGCGGACTGTAGTTTCACTGGCCAGACTACGGCTCGATGTGTGTATGTGCAAGAGGCAGGAAGTCCAACAAGACCACAGCAATCAATAAATCAAAAACACATCCCAGAAAAACCTTACAATAATTCACAGGACATTTTCAAGCCATTTCTACTATTGCTGTAACATAGCCGACTGTAAATACAATTTGATAGGCCTAAATATAAAGTGCAAAAGAGCAGCATTTATTTGAAATAGAAATATTTTGTAACATTATGAAAGTCTTTACTCACTTTTGATTAATTTAATGCATTCTTTCTGAATAAAAGCATTAATTTCTTTAAAAATATGTCTAAATTACCCCACACTTTTAAACAAAACGATTAATAGGCCTAATCATAAATGTGTGTTGATCATCAGATCCTCATCTGAGAGTGATTAGTGAAGGATCATGTGACTCTGAAGACTGGAGGAATGATGATAAACTCAGGAATAAATCACACTTTACTGTATATTCACACAGAGAACAGCTGATTCACACTGGAATAATATTTCAAAATGTTATTGTAATTTTGATCAAATAAATGCAGCCTTGGTGAGCAGAAGAGACTTCTTTCAACAACAATTTAAAAAAAGCATAATTATTTGAAACTTTTGACCTGTGTGTATTTATGGAAAATTGTAAAACAAGAATGTAGAAAATGTGACAAAATTGCACATAAATAGCATTTTTTATAGACAAATGTGAATGATTATATGAATTGAATAATTATAGCAGTTACTGAAAATAACATTTTTAAATTGTTTATTATTCACTTCTCTCCATTATCCAATTAAATACTAGATTTAATAGAAATGATAACGTGATTTGAAGTAGTTTTCGTGATTATGTTTCTTTAACCCCTTAAGCCCTGAGGGTATTTTTAGAGTGGCATACACAACTTTAAAGACTCATAACGCCAAAACTATAGCAAGGAGAGTCAAATGGTAGGCATAATATGTTAGCACTTTTTTTTTATATTTTATTATATTTGGACAATCTAATGCTGAGAAACTGCTGATAAAAGACTATTTATTAATTTTACAAACATTTCTTATTTTACATGCAATAACTCAAAGGGAAAGGAAATATGGCAGCAGAAAAGTGTGGTGATGTTCCGCTATATGTGTTCTGCATCTGGATCAAATTTTGTGGTGATAGCATAAAGTAATCAAAAGTTACAGCATTTTGTGTTTATAAAACTGTTGTTTTCTGAGTGACATACACAAATTTAAAGACTCATAACTACAGCAAGGAGAGTCAAAAAGTATGTATCATTTGTTAGAACACTTTTTATATCTTTAGAAAATATACATTTTATACATCTAATGCTGAGAAACTGCTGATAAAAGACATTATATTATTACAATATTATGTATATTATATTATATATATTATATAAAAACACAGAATAGGTATCATTTTAAAGCTTACAATCTCAGTTTTCCAATGCAATGCATCCATGCAGGATTTTTGAAAAATATGACAATTAAGGAATAACTCAGCATTCATTAAGAGTTGATCAGATGCATTGGAAAGCTGAGATAAGCTTTAAAATGTTACCTATTGTGTTATTACATTCAGGGGTTGCTTAGTCATTTGATTATTAATTTCTTTTGCGGGGGGTTGGGGGCTTGTGTACCGGGGCCAGTACACTTCGGGCTTAAGGGGTTAAAAAATGAATAACAGTAAATGCTTTACAGAAGTATATCATTGTAAAAACAAATTCTCTGTAAAACAACGGTAAAATACTGGAAGCAGAGTCACCAGCAATCTGCTGTAATTCTACCGTATAACTGTAAAAATTAAATACAGTATTTTCTTGTCAATTTTATTTTTACAGTATATACTGGCAGCAGAGTCAGTGTATGAGTACGGTATGAATACTGTAAAATATTACTTTACAGCCATTTACTGTACAAACCCGATTCCAAAAAAGTTGGGACACTGTACAGATTGTGAATAAAAAAGGAATGCAATAATTTACGAATCTCATAAACTTATATTTTATTCACAATAGAATATAGATAACATATCAGATGTTGAAAGTGAGACATTTTGAAATGTCATGCCAAATATTGGCTCATTTTGGATTTCATGAGAGCTACACATTCCAAAAAAGTTGGGACAGGGAGCAATAAGAGGCCGGAAAAGTTAAATGTACATATAAGGAACAGCTGGAGGACCAATCTGCAACTTATTAGGTCAATTGGCAACATGATTGGGTATAAAAAGAGCCTCTCAGAGTGGCAGTGTCTCTCAGAAGTCAAGATGGGCAGAGGATCACCAATTCCCCCAATGCTGCGTGCCAAACATACTGGAGCAATATCAGAAAGGAGTTTCTCAGAGAAAAACTGCAAAGAGTTTGAAGTTATCATCATCTACAGTGCATAATATCATCCAAAGATTCAGAGCATCTGGAACAATCTCTGTGCGTAAGGGTCAAGGACCGGAAAACCATACTGGATGCCCGTGATCTTCGGCCCTTAGACGGCACTGCATCACATACAGGAATGCTACTGTAATGGAAATCACAACATGGGCTCAGGAATACTTCCAGAAAACATTGTCGGTGAACACAATCCACCGTGCCATTCGCCGTTGCCGGCTAAAACTCTACAGGTCAAAAAAGAAGCCATATCTAAACATGATCCAGAAGCGCAGGCGTTTTCTCTGGGCCAAGGCTCATTTAAAATGGACTGTGGCAAAGTGGAAAACTGTTCTGTGGTCAGACCAATCAACATTTGAAGTTCTTTTTGGAAAACTGGGATGCCATGTCATCCGGACTCAAGAGGACAAGGACAACCCAAGTTGTTGTCAGCACTCAGTTCAGAAGCCTGCATCTCTGATGGGATGGGGTTCATGAGTGCGTGTGGCATGGGCAGCTTACACATCTGGAAAGGCACCATCAATGCTGAAAGGTATATCCAAGTTCTAGAACAGCATATGCTCCCATCCAGATGTCGTCTCTTTCAGGGAAGACCTTGCATTTTCCAACATGACAATGCCAGACCACATACTGCATCAATTACAACATCATGGCTGCGTAGAAGAAGGATCCGGTACTGAAATGGCCAGCCTGCTGTCCAGATCTTTCAACCATAGAAAACATTTGAGCATCATAAAGAGGAAGATGCCACAAAGAAGACCTAAGACAGTTGAGCAACTAGAAGCCTGTATTAGACAAGAATGGGACAACATTCCTATTCCTAAACTTGAGCAGCTTGTCTCCTCAGTCCCCGGACATTTGCAGACTGTTAGAAAAAGAAGAGGGGATGCCACACAGTGGGAAACATGGCCTTGTCCCAACTTTTTTGAGATGTGTTGATGCCATTATATTTAAAATCAACTTATTTTACCCTTAAAATTATACATTTTCTCAGTTTCAACATTTGATATGTCATCTATGTTGTATTCTGAATAAAATATTGAAATTTGAAACTTCAAGATTCAAGAGTTTTATTTGTCACACACACAGTTATATACAGAATATACAACCGGCAGTGAAATGTAAACAGGTCCGCTCCATGGACAGTGCAAATTCACAGTTAAAAACACAAGGAGGAAATTATATAGAAATAGGATAAAAAGTACTATATATATATATATATATATATATATATATATATATATATATATATATATATATATATATATATATATATATATACATCTGTAGAATTATAAATAATCAAGTCAAGTAGAAGAAAAAGTAAAAAAATAAGAATAAAGTGGAATAAAGTAATTGAAGTAAACTGTGCAGTGAGTAAACTGTAGACTTATAAATATGTGGTTAACAAATGTATAAGAGTATAATGTGCAAACAGGTTTATGACAGGTTGTTACACAGTAACAACGAGAACAGAAAGTGCAGTGCAATGTCAGTGTATCGATGTTTATCCTGAAGTGAAGTCACGTGATGTTAAGTGACTGAGTTCAGGAGTCTGATGGCCTGGGGGAAGAAGCTCCTCCTGAGTCTCTCAGTTTTGGCCATCAGGCTTCGGAAGCGCTTACCAGATGGCAGCAGCGTGAAATGAGGGTTTGCAGGGTGATTAGAGTCCTTGATGATCTTAGTAGCTCTACCTTTGCAGCGGTCACATCACGGACTTCCACATCATTGCATTCTGTTTTTATTCACAATTTGTACAGTGTCCCAACTTTTTTGGAATCGGGTTTGTGTTTTAAAAGTTTAATAATCGTATTTCAGAACAGATTTGAGCAGTTATTTTGTTTATTTATGGCACTACGGCTAAATCCATCAGGCTGAGTGCCACCAAGAAACACACAGTCTGAAAGCCTTAATAAACACTGACATTTTGGGAATAAAGGATGTTTTACAGTGAATCCACAGGATTTTGCCCTCTCCGTTTAAAGCGTTTATAATCACTCACTTCACTCTCGAGCCATTCGAGTGATTTGGATGTGAGAGAAAACACTCCGACCAAACCTTCTAATAGAAAGCCCTCCTCACTGCAGTCAGTTTCAGAGTTTCCTCTCCTCTCTGCTTCGATCAGTTTTCTTCTATTTTACAAAATACACAAATACAGTAGATCAGTGTTGAAAATGGGCTGTAAATTAGCAGCAGTTGCTTACCATGAAAAATATTGCCCATATACAAATTGTTTTCTACAGAACATTACTGTTTTAATGGAAAACAGTGTTACTGTCAGATTTTGACTGTTGTTTACAGCAATATTTACAGTCTATTCTATAAAGCAGTCAGCCTTAGATTGAACAGCAGTAACACACACACACACTCACACAGACACACACACACACACACACACACACACACACAGACACTCACACACACACACACACACACACACACACACTCACACACACACACACACACACACACACACACACACACACTCACACACACACTCACACAGACACTCACACACACACTCACACAGACACTCACACAGACACTCACACACACACACACACACACACTCACACAGACACTCACACAGACACTCACACACACACTCACACAGACACTCACACACACACACACACACACACACACACACACACACACACACACACAGACACACACTCACAGACACTCACACAGACACTCACACACAGACACACACTCACACAGACACTCACACACACAGACACACACTCACACACACAGACACACACACACTCACACAGACACACACTCACAGACACTCACACACAGACACACACTCGCACAGACACTCACACACACACACACACACACACACACATAGACACACACTCACAGACACTCATACACACACACAGACACACACTCATACAGACACTCACACACACACACACACACACACAGAGACACACACACAGACACTCACAGACACACACACACACACACACACACACACACACACACACACACACACACAATGTTTACAGCAATATTTACAGTCTATTCTATAAAGCAGTCAGCCTTAGATTGAACAGCAGTAACACACACACACACTCACACAGACACACACACACACACACACACACACAGAGACTCACTCACACACACACACACACACACACACACACAC
>CM031958.1:4731662-4794162 GCA_018749465.1 Paracanthobrama guichenoti
CACACACACACACACACACACACACTCACACAGACACAGACACACACACACACACTCACAGCCACACACACTTACACACACACACACACACACACAGACAGAGAGCTCCTGTCGGAGGCCGGGACAGATTGGAGTCTGGATTTGAGGTTGAGTTATTAAGATGTATCCGGTGGATGCTGCTCGCAGGATAAGACCTTCACTGCTGAGTGCTCTTCACTCTGTGAATAATTAGGATGGGTATCCACGTCTGAGAGAGACGCCAGCGTGAGGCTTTCTTGAAGTGCATTAGTGAAGTGTTCAGCACCATTCAGACATAAACAAATGAGTCCATTCACTGCAGCAGATAGCCATAGTCCTCCTGTATTATTAATATTATGATTATTGTGGCTGTGGGAAGGACTGGTTTTGATGTCAAGCTGCACTTGCCCCGAAGAGCATAAAATGTATGCTCTGCATAACAATACAGATATTTGTTACAGGTAGTTGAAAAATGTAAATCAAGGTTTTAGGTTAAAATGTGAATGTACAGCAGTGGCCAAAAGTGATGCCCGGGCGGCCTGCAGGAAAACTGATATCTTCACCCTTTATTCAAATATCATTATAAATGTGTTAAAGATTTTGGAAGCATATTGCAGTTGTGCTTGGAGTCGACTGATTAATTTGTGATAATAACGCAATAAAACAAGAGAGAACCAACAAAATATTAATAACTGATTATGTTGCATGCTTATCCTGTCAGCTTTTTGTTTTTTTGTGCATTTGTTTGTAGCTTTTGGAGCCAAATAATTGTCAGATAAATACCTTTACCAAGTTTAGTGTTTTGTTCTTCCCTCGAATTTAAAATATTTAAGAAATATAACGTTTTCCTCATATTCTGATGAACTCGCAGGGTCATTAAAAACAATTATCCCCTCCAGACATCACTTTACTGTACGCTTTTTCATGATTACTACTCATTTTTTGTGACACGTTTTTTTTTTTTAAAAGTAGGAATATTCCAGGTAATCTCATAAATGATGTTTAAAATAGTTTTAGATGGATTATGCATGTCGCACCACATGACAAGACTAAAGTATTTCATGTCAGCTTCCCACATGCACAAACACTTTCTCTCAAAAATCCGCAGTCCTGTTACATGAACTGAATTAATTCATCTTTAATTCATATTTTTTATTTAATTTGCAAAGCAAGAGAAAATTGATTAAATTTTAATGGAATTTCATGTATTTTTTTAAATTGCGCATGTTAGTTGTTTTATTAATTAAACAATAACTATGCTGGAATCTGAACAATACCTGCACTGTTTCTGTAATTCAAATGTAGTTACGTTTCATTGGACACTTTCAGTTAACAATGCTCATCTCCATCAGTATAATGAGGCAATTGTTACAGATATTGATCAGCGTGCAGCATTTCCTAAATGAACTAACATCAGGTCTGAATGAATTGGAAGAGGAGGAGCAGGCCATCATTTAGAGCTGAAATGATGGAAACAGAGTCAGCAAATCTCAGCTGGCTGGACAGATTCGTGTATTGTCTGCTGATCCGCTCTAATGGCAACACAATGCCGCTGCAGCACAGGTGCCATGATCGGCCCGATCAGAGAATGGTGCTGCAGATCTGACTTATTTATATTCAGACGGCTTTTGGCACAAGCGGTCACGCTTATACAGACACAAGGTCACTGCGGGGAGAACCAACTCCAGCGTTTCTAACTTACAAAGATTAGAGCAGTTTGCAGGTCTCTGATGAATGATTGAATTCAATGGCATTCAGTGCTATAAATGGAGTGTTTATTTACACTAAGAGCAAATAGCCCGCCTTGTCGGTGGAGGCTATTTACACTAACTCCGCCCACTGATGTCTGATTGGGCCAGACAGATGCTTTTGAAGCAATCGACCCGAGTTTGAATCCACCTTTTGCTGAACTCGTTCTTCTCCCTTTTCCAATTGCATATCAGGTCAGAAAAGCATTTATTTTCAATAAATATGAAGAAAATATGTTAAAAGTGGTATTAAGTGCGTAACGGTTGTTTAATAGTGTTTATCGGGTAGCGTTAGGGGTAGGGAGGGCTTTAATAAGGCAGCATTTGTCATATCTGTTTCTGTGTCTGGCGCTCAGTGGGACTTTTATGTTGTAGTTCTCTGTGCATTGTCTCTGTGTTCTTCTCTGTGTCCTGTATCCTGTGGAGTTGTTGTAGTTCTTTGTAGTTTTTCATGTTGATTAGTCTTCCCATTTACCACACCCCTTGTTATCTCGTTAAGCTAGTCTTCCCTGTGTATTTATAGCCCTTGTTTTCTCTGGTTCTCTGTCGGTCGTTGTTTGATGTCTTGCAGGTGTATGCTGTTCCCTGTGTTTTTGGTCATCTTGTTATTTTGTTCCTGATTCATGAATTCATGGTAAATGGGAAACACCTGGGCAGACTAATCAACATGAAAAACTACAAAACTCCACAGGAAACAGGACACAGAGACAATGCACAGAGAACTACAACAAAAAAGTCCCACGAGCTCCAGACACAGAAACAGATATGACAGCATTTATTTAAGAAATATAATAATTTACACTCAATATGTTATTATTCAATACTGTTTTATAATGTACTAAAGTACTGAGGTGCAAATAGCATCTAACTACTATTTACACTCATTGCTAAGGAAATATGCTATTTTCACTTTTATTGCTATTGCAAATAGCCACTGCTTAAAATAAAACAAAACAAATAAGATAAAATAAAATACAAATATTAGTTGAAAAACAAACTAAAAGGAAATTAGAAATGCTGCCTTTGCAAAAAATTAAATTCACGAGTTCACACTGACAAATAAGTCGGATAGATTAAGTTGGTAAACGTATTTGGCGTGTTGTCCGGGGAGAGGGCTAAATATTCAAATATTAAATATTTTTAATATTTTCGAAAAACCATAATGGGGCACTTTAAGCTGAATCGCTAAAATGATTAACAGGAAATCAATAAAAACTCAAATTAAATTAAATGAAAAACTAATCAAATGAAAAAAGCACATGAGGAAATGACAAACAAAATTACTAAAATGAACACAAAGCCATGAAATATTCAAATTCAAAATGTAAATAAACTCAAATATCACTGTCTGGCTGTTGTTCTGTTGCAGGACATATAAATGTACTACTATTAAACTATGTAAATATTGATTAAATGGAAAGCCTGTTCGCAGTGACATTGATTTAAATCACCAATAAGCTTTGTTATTTGTGACTGGTACTAAATTTGCCTCGGTTCGAGTGATACAGTATAATTTACCCCACGGGACCTATTCAGTCTAAATATAAACTGAACAGGTGAAATCACAGCCCTGCTGAAAAGATCCAGCATTGCTGCTCATCAGCAAAAGGTATGTTTTGCATGCGGGTAACAGCATATGATGTTGGCTCAGTTTTGCTTGAAAACAGCATGACTATGTTGGTCCATAGCTAAACCTAGCTCTAACCAGCATAAACCAGCATGGGAGGGATTTTATTAAAATACATTTTGTTAAGTAGAGAGGTTATGTTCATTTTTTGTTGTTGTTGTTGCTTTTTTCTGCGTTTAACCATTTCAGTGCATCTTGACTTGAACTTGTATTTTATGTTGGATCTGCATAAATATTCATAGGCTATACCATGGTACTTACACAGCACTATTCCTCTTTTGTGTGTGTAATCTGCAGCATATCATTTAAACTACATTTTAAACAGATCTCTGAAATATTTGAATGTGACTTGTCAGTCTGTGGTCAAATATAATGATTGTTAAACTGTATAACTGACCAAATAAAATGTCTATGTTGCTGTGCTTGTCTCTTGTGCTCTATTTATTCACACCAGAAACAAGAAGCCAAGCGAGTGATGAACAATAAGAGGAATAAATTGTCATTAATCGAGGAGCCGTTGCACAGTTGTGGGTGGCTGATCATCTACACAAACAGTTCTCTTGTGGATAACCTTTGACTGTACCGTCGCTTTTTCTGAGTGCTAAATAACTGCTGGGCTGTGTTACTACAGATCTGGACAGGGGTTTATTTAACACTACACTAAATGACTTTGCCCATGGTTAAGTCAGGGCGCACCTCTCTACTGTTTAAATCAGGTTAGTGTTACGCACTGCTATATCCACAATGACACCATTCAGAGGGGGCCTTCTGAGATATGAACCTCTTTGAGCAGCCTTGCCTTGGGCATTTCAGCCGTGCGTTCATGGAAAATATGGAGCCCAATTTTGTGAAAATATAACAGATATTGCTTTTGACAGTCCTTCGGACATTATGTATTACTAAATTCCCGGTGTCAGGATGCACTGAGTCCACAGCCACTGTTTAATGAGTATTTATCTAACCAGTTTATTTGATTTAAGACTTTCAGCATACGCTTCTTTGCTCTGAAAACCCACCTGCAAGCTCTAAATACCATATCATTTGCCTGCACATTTACATTATGAGCACTAAACACATAGGAGGGGATGTTCTCGTGAACTTGCGCAATGTTCCCTAAAAGTTCTCTACAGGTGACGAAAATCCCAAACCTTTAGAGAACATAATGAAAGTGCTGCAGTTCAAGGTTCCTTATGTGACTTTAGGGGAACGTTCTATTTTGGTTACTCTGTGGTCACATGCAACGTTACAAAGAGGACATTTGGGATGTTAATATAACGTTCCCACATGGTCCTCTGTTGGTCATCTAATAACTCTCCCGATATGACTTTAGGGTGACGTTCCATTTTGATAATTCTATGGTCCCACAGCATCGTTACAAAGATGATATTTGGGACATTAACAGAATGTTCCCACATGGTCCTCTGTTGGTCATATAATAACATTCCTGATATGACTTTAGGGGGACGTTCCATTTTGGTTACTCTATGGTCACATGCAATGTTACAAAGATGATATTTGGGACATTAACAGAATGTTCCCACATGGTCCTCTGTTGGTCATATAATAACATTCCTGATATGACTTTAGTGGGACGTTCCATTTTGATAATTCTATGGTCCCACAGCATCGTTACAAAGATGATATTTGGGACATTAACAGAATGTTCCCACATGGTCCTCTGTTGGTCATATAATAACATTCCTGATATGACTTTAGTGGGATGTTCCATTTTGATAATTCTATGGTCCCACAGCATCGTTACAAAGATGATATTTCGGACATTAACAGAATGTTCCCACATGGTCCTCTGTTGGTCATATAATAACATTCCTGATATGACTTTAGTGGGACGTTCCATTTTGATAATTCTATGGTCCCACAGCATCGTTACAAAGATGATATTTGGGACATTAACAGAATGTTCCCACATGGTCCTCTGTTGGTCATATAATAACATTCCTGATATGACTTTAGGGGGACGTTCCATTTTAATAATTCTATGGTCCCACAGCATCGTTACAAAGATGATATTTGGGACATTAACAGAATGTTCCCACATGGTCCTCTGTTGGTCATCTAATAACTCTCCGATATGACTTTAGGGGACGTTCCATTTGGTTACTCTATGGTCACATGCAATGTTACAAAGATGATATTTGGGACATTAACAGAATGTTCCCACATGGTCCTCTGTTGGTCATATAATAACATTCCTGATATGACTTTAGTGGGACGTTCCATTTTGATAATTCTATGGTCCCACAGCATCGTTACAAAGATGATATTTGGGACATTAACAGAATGTTCCCACATGGTCCTCTGTTGGTCATCTAATAACTCTCCCGATATGACTTTAGGGGGACGTTCCATTTTGGTTACTCTATGGTCACATGCAATGTTACAAAGATGATATTTGGGACATTAACAGAATGTTCCCACATGGTCCTCTGTTGGTCATATAATAACATTCCTGATATGACTTTAGTGGGACGTTCCATTTTGATAATTCTATGGTCCCACAGCATCGTTACAAAGATGATATTTGGGACATTAACAGAATGTTCCCACATGGTCCTCTGTTGGTCATATAATAACATTCCTGATATGACTTTAGGGGACGTTCCATTTTAATAATTCTATGGTCCCACAGCATCGTTATAAAGATGATATTTGGGACATTAACAGAATGTTCCCACATGGTCCTCTGTTGGTCATATAATAACATTCCTGATATGACTTTAGGGGACGTCCATGGTCCTCTGCTGGGTTAACAACATTCTGATATAATAACATTCCTGATATGACTTTAGATCCATAATTTTAATAATTCTATGGTCCCACAGCATCGTTACAAAGATGATATTTGGGACATTAACAGAATGTTCCCACATGGTCCTCTGTTGGTCATAACATTCCTGAATAAGTGGGATGTTCCATTTTGATATTCTATGACTTTACAAAGATGGGACATTAACAGAATGTTCCATGGTCCTCTGTTGGTCATATACATTCTGATATGACTTTGGACGTTCCACATGGCCCAGCATTACAAAGATGATATTTGGGACATTAACAGAATGTTCCCACATGGTCCTCTGTTGGTCATATAATAACATTCCTGATATGACTTTAGGGGGACGTTCCATTTTAATAATTCTATGGTCCCACAGCATCGTTACAAAGATGATATTTGGGACATTAACAGAATGTTCCCACATGGTCCTCTGTTGGTCATATAATAACATTCCTGATATGACTTTAGGGGACGTTCCATTTTAATAATTCTATGGTCCCACAGCATCGTTACAAAGATGATATTTGGGACATTAACAGAATGTTCCCACATGGTCCTCTGTTGGTCATCTAATAACATTCCTGATATGACTTTAGGGGACGTTCCATTTTAATAATTCTATGGTCACATGCAATGTTACAAAGATGATATTTGGGACATTAACAGAATGTTCCCACATGGTCCTCTGTTGGTCATATAATAACATTCCTGATATGACTTTAGTGGGACGTTCCATTTTGATAATTCTATGGTCCCACAGCATCGTTACAAAGATGATATTTGGGACATTAACAGAATGTTCCCACATGGTCCTCTGTTGGTCATATAATAACATTCCTGATATGACTTTATGGGGACGTTTCCATTTTAATAATTCTATGGTCCCACAGCATCGTTACAAAGATGATATTTGGGACATTAACAGAATGTTCCCACATGGTCCTCTGTTGGTCATATAATAACATTCCTGATATGACTTTAGGGGGACGTTCCATTTTAATAATTCTATGGTCCCACAGCATCGTTACAAAGATGATATTTGGGACATTAACAGAATGTTCCCACATGGTCCTCTGTTGGTCATCTAATAACTCTCCCGATATGACTTTAGGGGGACGTTCCATTTTGGTTACTCTATGGTCACATGCAATGTTACAAAGATGATATTTGGGACATTAACAGAATGTTCCCACATGGTCCTCTGTTGGTCATATAATAACATTCCTGATATGACTTTAGTGGGACGTTCCATTTGGGTTATTCTGTGGTCACATGGCAACGTTACAAAGGGAGATATTTGGGACGTTAACAGATCATATTCCATATGGTTCGCTGTTAGTCAGATGGGGACGTTTAATTAGGGACTGCACTGCAACATATCTTGTTCAGTGCTCAGTTTCTACACAACATTCCCATAACGTTTGCAGGAGCTTTAGGGGACCAACCTAGAATGTAAAATTTTTTTGGTCCAATTTAAGTCCTTCCACCACGTTTACTGAATGCTTTCAGAACATGTTTGTGTGAATCAGTGTACACTGGGTTGCTTTGCAAATGAGGGTCAGTAAAACAGGATTTGCACATAAGTTGCGTCTCTAAGATGGATCAATACCATCTGTTTGTCCAACTTAATATTCAGAACATGTAAGTATCGTAAGTTATATTTTGTGAATGTACACAAATCGCCTTTGAGACTGTGCTTGTTGGCGCACTCTACGGCTAATGTGGCTAAAGTTACCAAATGCCTCTGACTGTATTCACAGAGTTCAGAACTATGTCATTAGTTTTATTTTTAAGAAGCAATAAAATTGTGCTTCTGAATTGTACAGGCGGTGAGCATTTTTTGGGCTAAAAATAATAAGCTTTGGTCTCTGTGAATACAGTAAGAGACAATGGTAGCTTTAACCACATTAGCACATTCAGAAAGGCGATTTGCAAACACACACATTATTAAGTGCAGTACTTGTGTATTCTGGATATGAAGTTAGATCACGAAAAGTTCTTGATCCATCTTTGAGAAGCAACTTTTGTGCAAAGTAGAATATTGTAGTACATTGATTCAAACAAACATGTTCAGTAAACGTGATGGAAGGACCTAAATAGGGCCAAAAATAACATTGGTTATTGGTTCCCTAAGTGTAGAGACCTAGAGGGAATGTCCTAATGGTCCCCTAAACATTCCCAGAACCCCAACTCCACATCATGACTGTCTCGGAATGTTCTGGGAACGTTACTAGGCGACACCCTTGACACCAGCGTTAATGTAAAATTTCTAGTCGGGTTAACATTATCAGTATCACTTGGTAAAAATAGGAATATAAATATGATAATCATTTAATATTATGGTATATCTAATGGCTTAACCAACTGATTAAACCATTCTATACGTGCCACAATTCTGAGTAAACAAGAATATGCCAATATTTGTTAAATTACAAAAATAAATCACATAAATTAAAGTAATAGCGAACATTTGATTATACATTTGATACATATTAGGATCACATGTAAGTCAATCCCCAAGGAGTAGCTGTTGAAATACACCTTTCAACAGTTTAAGGTCAGTAAGATTGCTTTTATTCATATATGATGCATTAAATTGATCACAAGTGAGAGTAAAGTTATTTATAATGTAACAAAATATTTATATTTCATACTAAGGCCGTTATTTTGACATTTCTACGCCTCAAAGTATCCAAAAAAACCTTCCACAAAAATATTAAGCAGCACAACTGTTGTACAATGTTGGTCAACAAAACATACACAAAT
This sequence comes from Paracanthobrama guichenoti, assembly GCA_018749465.1. Classification (NCBI taxonomy): domain Eukaryota; kingdom Metazoa; phylum Chordata; class Actinopteri; order Cypriniformes; family Gobionidae; genus Paracanthobrama; species Paracanthobrama guichenoti. The sequence continues at coordinate 4,740,616 of CM031958.1, forward strand.
AGGCTACTGTAAGTATATTCATACTTTGTCAAATACAAATAAATTCTGTTATTAATCTCAGTCAGTAAATATATCAGTAAATATATACTATCTTGTGAATAAGCAAGATTTTACAGAAGCATCAGTTTATCAAGTATGGATTACTGCTGCCTTGTTATTTCCGCTTTCGTCTTTATGTTTGGATGTTGTAGTCCACTGACTAATGTTGGACTATAGAAAGCAAGCGCGTAGTAACCTTACAAAACTACAATACCCACAATGCACCGCACCTTACGTTTGCCTCATGTACGCCGACTTGACTAACGCGGTTTTGACGGTTTGTCCAGCTGAGAGAGAGAGAGAGAGCGAGTCCACTTCACCTGAACTTCTTCACCGCTGTGAAGATTTAAATCCATTAGTGGTCAGTCACATTCATTTTTATATCACCTAACAATGATTTTGGCGTGCTGAGGCTTTTAAACACACTGATATGTACACGAATAAGAGACGTTAGCTGCGTTAGATGAGTTATCATGTGCTGTCATCTCGGTTTAAGTTAGGATTGTTTAGTTTATAGACCCTGAAACGTGTGGGGAAATCGTGTTTAATGAGATATTTTCATAATGAAGCTGTTGTAATCACGGTGCTGTCACCATTAGATAAACAAAGGCATCTTATAAGGATGTAAGTTAGTTATGTTACACTTGCACAGGGGTCCAGAAAGGATAATGTAAATATCATGGCATTAGATGAACCGAAAGTGTCATTTATAGTGAAGAATGATATATTTCACGAGTTAGGGCTTTTTGATTTTGTTGGTTAGGTTTTAAATGATAAAGCAATAGGTTTACAAACACTTTGTGTTTCTCAAACTTTAGTGGAGTAGATAGTGTTGTAGTTGAGACCACCTAAACCGAGACCAAGACCAGACCAGCACTCCTCAAATTCATCTAAAAGGTCCATGTCTACTGTCTGAGAAATGCCTTGTATTTATTCCATGAACACAATTAGACACTAAATAGCTGTTACCAATCAAATCACTAACAATGACATGACTCTTTGTGTTGCAGCGGTGGCCCAGAAGTTGCATCTGAACTCGTACACCTGCATAAATAATGCTCACATTAATTAAAGTAACATTTTGAATATTGAAATGTGATGATGGGTCTACTTTTAAATATGAAAGCGAAGTCCAAACGCTTTATGAGTGAGTCACTGAATCATTTACTCCGCCGATTCATTGGTAACGAGACGCGTTGCCGAAATAGCAGAAACTTTGTGTCTAAAATTAATTTCACCTAATATTAACTTCAATTGAATGTTTGTATAAAATCAAAATCTTATTTGTAATCGTGAAATACTCGTGAAAACCGCCCTTGCGAAATTGCTTAATATCCTTTGTTAAATAAAAAACAAGATCTGCATTTTTGCGATCGTATCTTGAATTTTCCGGGCATTTATATACATTTTTGGCTTTTTTTTTGGAGACAATCCTGCATTGACAAACAAAAAAATCACATAAAAAGATATTTTTATGTCACATAAAAAGATATTTTAAGCAAGCAGTAAGTTTTACATCAGATCCCATTAATGATGTTAACAAATAAATCAGACAATACACCAGCAATTTAGTGATTATCCCAGCAGTTTTTGAGATAAAATCCTGTTAAAGTCCTCTTCGTCTGCGATCAAGACAAGACCTTCAAAAAATGGTCTTTAGGCCAAGACTTGTCTCGGGTACTATAACACTAGGAATCATACTGGGGGATTTCAGGGGTATTATCAAAAGCCAGAATACGATTTATTGTGGCCATCTCTTTAATTAATCTCAAAGCACCATTTTAAATCATTCCTGTCACTGTCAGTCATCTGTCATTTTGTGCCATGTAATGGGTGTGATCTGTAGAAGGAGGTGTCCAGTCCTGCTCCTGGAGGGCTCCGACCCCAATTTAACCCCACCTGAACCAGCTAATCAAAGTCTTACTAGAGGTGCGTTTACACCTCCTCAATCCGCTCCCAAGCTCCTGAATCAGTATATTGTGTTTACGAATGGACAGTAAAGGACGCTGGCTCACTACACATTGGGACACTGATGACTATTTCAGTGTCCTTGAAATAGTCGAGACAATGTCCTCATTGTACAACATCACTACTGGCAGGGCTCGACATTAACGCTTGTCCGGGACAAGTGGATTTTTTTTTTCAAGTGAAAGAGATTTTTACTTGGTAGCCTGATTTAAAACGTCAATAGCAAAAAATAACTAGGGAATCACCACAATGCAAGAATGATTCTGCATTCATTTAGTGTAAGTGCCGTTCGATAGTGGATAATAATATATAAGGTAGTGTGACAGTGACGCTCGCGCAGCCTCTCGAGGAGAAATCGAGAAACAAATGAGCGCCGCTCACACAGAAACTCAGTAACATACTGCAGTAAAAATTCGAAATGTGGAGTTTTTATATTTATAACGTATGATACAGTTAAGCAACATCACACAAGAGTGCTGTTTTCCTGAATACCATCACGATTTGATATGACAGTTCCATAAACAATTAAGTCACGTACATTTTAGATGCAATATTGACTGTTTTTGTTCTATTTCAGCAGCGAAAATAGTTCCATACAAAGATCACAGCAGAACCGTAACGCATCTCACAGCAACAGTGTGTCACTGAATCATTCAGCTTTACATGAATCGGTTGAATCAAAGATTCAGTGACCTGTTCGTAATCGACTTGAATGAATCAGCCGTCTGAACGAATCAGTGACTCAGTGACTCACTCATTAAGACCTGCCGCCACCTACTGGTGGTTTAGTTTCATGCTCACACATTCTTTCCAACATTTCTAATTTGTATATTCATAAAGCATTTAAAACGATCTCATAACATTATTTAATGCAGTTGTCATTTTTCAGTGTAAATGATTTAATTTGATTGGTAACAGCCTTATAGTGTACCATTCTAATTTACTTTATTGATCAACTTTAAGAATATAAAATGAAAGCTGAAGCATAGACTATATTTAATAAGATTAGGGATATGCAGATTTAAATGTTAAAGAGAGCGCTTTGGTGAGAACTAAAATATTGATTTGCTACAATAGTAATTTCTCACTAGAAATGGCGTCAGAAGGGAAGAACGTTGGTCAAAAACGTACACAAACTGACCAGCAACCACAACGTTCAGACGCCATCTTTCTTTTTCTAGCTCAACTCTCACAGAATGGAACGCATAGGATTGTGGGATATCAAAGGTAGCGATGGATACATTTATGCCGCCTTCAAAAATCAATCAGATGAAGGTCTCTCAGGAGACAGGAAGTGAAGCTAACACTAGACTCGGACGTGTCTTGACGCCGCCTTACCTTGGAATGTGTCCTCAAAAGGCAGCATTTTTCAGTTTTCGGATGCAGCCCATGTTCACGTCCTTGTGTAATTACAACTTGAACTGAGAGCCACGTTACCACTGCAGATTCATTTAGGCCTTGATAGAAATGTGTAATTCCCAGTCTGAGGACGTGAACAGCTCCGAAGATTATGCCTCATGTTGTCATCTCGAGACTACGGTAATTACGACATGACGTGAACGCAGCATTAGCAAACGTCCAGGTGGCCCTCCAGGACACCCAATCTATACGGTCTGTTCCATTAAAGACACATAAAGCAACTGTCTGTACTCACATTTATCATCTTTCCCTCATGAACAGGCCTTGCCCACAGACGGCCTTCGGCGTGGCTGACCATGTCTCCCCCTCGGCTCACTGGAGCCCTGCGCTCCTTTTCTACCGTCAGCAAGCAGGATGATTTTACACAAGACGTTTATGATCTGAAGGTAAGACGACATGAATCCAACTCAAACCTTGCTTAAGTTTTAGTTACTTTGGCATACTTTAGTTGATTAGATGGCAACTTGTGTGTGTAAATTGGACCCATGTGTGAATGCGACCCATCCAATCACAATTAAGTGCCAAAACTACTACATGTAGGAGCGCATTTAGACACTTTAGGGGCACAGCTAACTATTTCTGCATTTATGTATATAAAACACACTGTAACAGATTTTGTCATACTAGTGTTATTTTAGGGGGCTTTCACCCCGCTGGACTGTGTTCATATTATATTATTTGGGTCCGAACCGCGCTGCGTTTGCGTCATCAAAGCAGCAGCTGTTTACCCCGTTTCTTGGTAACGATGGCGAGCGAGAAGGTGGCAAAATGAATAGCGTTACTCAGCTCACTTTTATATTTTAGTTTTTGAACCGTTGGTTTTGTTACCAAAGCTTCAGTACGTAATGGCACTTGCGTCTATCTGCCGCAAATGTACTGCAAATGCTATAAGGAACGCTGAAGACGAGGAGAAATGAGATCTACAGTCACGCTCGTCAGGAAAATGAGTGAAACACATTTTTATCAAATCACTAATAGCGGTTCACTTCCGCGATTTAGCACGATTGCGTTCACATCGGCAGCGAACCGTAGCGGAGTTCACATGAACCGAACCCCAGACCACCTTTTTAAACGGGTTCGTGGTTGCGCATCCGAGTTCGGAAGACTGTGTTCACATCATCCAAACTAACCGAACTCTGGCGTCAATCGAACCCGGTGCGCACCAAAAGTCCTAGTGTGCACCCTTAGTTAGGGCTGTCGCGATAACTCCTAGTAACCGCGCTATTGAGAAGCCAACCGCAGAGCAACGCAAGAACCGCAGCAACCGCGATTTTTCTTTTTTTGCTAAACTATGCCCTTGTCTTTTTACACTTCTTGCATGTGTACTGAACATTTAAATAAGTTAGTAATGATAACATCAATGGTGTTCAATGGTGATTTGTACTGAGGCTCCGTAGATTTGCATTTGACAGAAAGTGAATGTGAGAGTGCGTGCGCTTACCCGCGTCTGTCCTTCAGGCCATTTTTCTGGAAGGACTCAAAAGAGTCATAACCTTATTTAATAAGGTTACATGGATCGAAAACAACAAAAACAATACTAGGCCTATTTTATGTTATTACTTTTTAAAAACATTTTTTTTTGTGGTGGGGCCAGTGAAAATTTTGGCAGAGCAAGTAAAAATTTTAACCAGTAGAAAAAAATCCTTAGCATTGAGCCCTGATATATTCAAATACAACTTTTTTTCTAACTATAATAACAGTAATGCTAGTAAAATCTATATATTTAATAATATGCGTCAAATAATGTTCTTAGCCTTTCCTTCCTGTGACGGGGCGTCCCAGACAGAAGCTACAATAGTTTACTTTAAATTAAATGGAAATTCAGGAAATAGAGTTTGTGTAACCAAACAATAACCGGGGTGGGAATTGGACACTGTGTGACCTTTATCTAATAAACAAGCCCGAAATACACCAGGACTCTTATTTTGAAATGTCTATGCTTTATTAATGCAGCTGCTCATTCAAGTTCAGATGAGGGAGATAAAATATGCATTCTTGCGACCGTTTACAACATTACAATATAAACACCGTAAAGTAATCATAATTGATCAGCATTAGTTCATACGCAATCGCTTGACATAAATGTGCGTGATTGTGTGAGCCTGTCGAACGCACAACAGCGCCACCTTCAGGCTTTGAAACGTGATGCGCTCACATTTATTTAATGAAATCAGAGCCTTTTGAAGTTTAATAATCACATTAGGCAGTATCTGCATTTGTTTTTCCATGCCTGAAATATAAGACGCCTTAAAGTGGTCAAGACGCTTAAGGTTTTGAAGACTTTTTATGATCTGACATTTAAGAAAACTGATCCGCAGACGTTCTTCATAATACATTTTACAGTTCGCACACGTCTATTTTTAGTCGCAAATGCGAGTGAAATTGTCGCACTTTTGAGCCCTGGGCTTATATATAGCATACACACACATGTACAAATATATTCATAATTTGTAAGTTAATATGCATGATAATAAGCAACTAGTTGCTAGTAAGAATTGGACCCTAAACTAAAGTGTTACCGGACAAAGGACCAAAGCCCCAATGCTAGGTTTCTTTTCATTTATTTTGTAGTTAGTAGTATTTTAGTAGTGCAAATGACACATTGAAGTGTAAACACCTGAAGCAGTAAACACAGTGCACTCTTGCATAGCTTATCATTTTTGCAGGGCTGATTAAAAACAAAGGGTATTTGGTCACAATCAGCTACAACAAATAATCATGTGTAATAAGTACAAAATAAATGGAATAATGAAAAATAAAACTTGTGCATTAGGAGTGTTACAATTTGCTCCACTTAAACTATATTCAAACATTCAAAGCTTAAGCCCAGTAGTTCCAAACAAAGATCATGGGCCTGTACCATGAAGCTGGTTTAGCTGGCTATGTTTAAGCTTAGTTTGTGCCAATCCTGGGTTTTAGGTACCATGAAAGTGGCTTGGCTTTTAGCAGTGGTCATCTCCATAGTAACTTGCGCTCCACGGCTAACCTGCTCCAGGGCAGGTTATGTTCTGGATAAGAGAGCTCAAACTGAAATTGGACCAATCAGCTGTGAGCAAAGTGACACACCTCGGATGCATTAAAGTCAATCCCTGAGTTTCTGCTCCAACTTAAGTCACACATGGCAATTGTTTTTTAAAGACTAAAGCGTCTGGCTTTTAACAATGCTCATTTATAATAATACTAATTTTGAATGATTTAGATATCATTTATGTAATTATTATACCCTTAATCAATTACACATGTATTATTTTAGTTAATTAATTATTAATAGGCACTTTGTTCAAATTAATATAAATAGACTATATAAAGGTCATACAAATAAGCTTTAAAATCAATAAATAATGCTATAAAAATGACTACATGTAAGCTTATGTTCAATTCTCTCTATAAATCAACTAAACCTAACTTTATAACTTTTACTTGCATTGACATAGTAAGATTTGTCCTCTTTCATGGACAGCTCTTCTTGCTGTGTACATTTGTTTAAATTCTTAATATTTTTCAATCATGTAATATCTGCAGAAGAGAGAAATGAATCTCGCTGCTTCCACAGCGTGTGATTGGCTGTTCACTTCTGATGTCACAGCTAAACTCCTAAACTCAGGATCAAAGCCTGAGCTGACAGAGAAAGCTGATGATCAGCATCATGGGACCAACAAAGCCTGAATGGATTGGTTTGGTTTTGTCAACTCAGAACTAATCCTGTAACCCTGAGTTTGTTAAACTACCATCATGGTACAGGCCCCAGAACCGTAACGCATCTCACAGCAACAGTGTGTCACTGAATCATTCAGCTTTACATGAATCGGTTGAATCAAAGATTCAGTGACCTGTTCGTAATCGACTTGAATGAATCAGCCGTCTGAACGAATCAGTGACTCAGTGACTCACTCATTAAGACCTGCCGCCACCTACTGGTGGTTTAGTTTCATGCTCACACATTCTTTCCAACATTTCTAATTTGTATATTCATAAAGCATTTAAAACGATCTCATAACATTAATTAATGCAGTTGTCATTTTTCAGTGTAAATGATTTAATTTGATTGGTAACAGCCCTATAGTGTATCATTCTAATTTACTTTATTGATCAACTTTAAGAATATAAAATGAAAGCTGAAGCATAGACTATATTTAATAAGATTAGGGAAAAATATCACAAATATGCAGATTTAAATGTGAAAGCTGACTGAACACTGGTGAGAATATTGCTTCAACAATATTTACATTTAACAATATTTACATTATATATATTTTTTCCAGACAAGGACAAGTGAGTGACAGATTTACTTGCCTGAAGGACAAGCACATGAACAGGTTTAATGTCGAGCCCTGCCTGTTCTCTCTTCATGCAGCAGATATTCTCTGGCTCTGTGCATCTTACAACAGTTCCCACACAAGCGATTTATAGATTATCATGAAGGAATATGTTAATCAATGACTTTGAGACTCATAAATTCATGAGCTAGCCATTCAGAAACGTCCTGTCTCATTCTACATGTTGTCTCTTATTCTTGAGTCTCTCCATCATTGCCCGACTCCGGTTTGAGTCGTAAAAGGCTGAGCTGTTTCGGACCTGTTCAGTTTGTGTCTGCGTGAGGTAATCAGAGCTGCTAACACGAGCTCTTGAAGCTCCACCCTCTTCCTGAAAGGGGGCCGGGAGCACCAGCTCATTTGCATTTAAAGGGACACACACAAACGGCGCATTTTTGCTCACCCTCATAAAGTGACAATTTTAACATGCCTTAAAAATGATCTGTGGGGTATTTTCAGCTAAAACGTCACACACTCACAGACTTTTTACATCTTGTAAAAAGGGGCATTATAACTTTTGTTTATTTATTTTTTACTTTAATGATGCTAAATAGACCTACCGCAGCTCATTTCACTTATAAACTTATGGACTGGCCACTTGTAACTGGCTCAAGCAATCTTAATACCAAGTGTAAACAGGGCCAAATAGACGAGGGTATGGGATTTTTAGAATCGGACCCTTAGCCAACCATTCAGACATCCATAACATTGCATAATAATACCCTGGTACCTACCTACAACACCATATCATCATGGCGACAAGCCTCAGAAAATGTAAGAACTAGCTGTTTAGATGTTATCTGCCCAAGCAACGTCTAAATTGTTTAACAATCACCTGTAGTCATGTCCAAGGCTCGGCACATAATCAGCAAAAGTTGGGAAATTTAACCAATTGATTAGCTGTGATATATGGATTAAAGTGGACTTAAGGCCACAGATAAATCTGCAAAGTGCTGTTTTATGCTGATAATATCAGCCTACAGATTTATATCACTCTAATTAATAGCTAAAAACAGCTTTTGTCTCTTTGTATAATCTGATGTCCTCTGTCTGTACTTTATTTAATCGTGTTTCTCCGACCTTGAGTGTGTGATTCATAGTACATTATATGAGCTTTGACTGCTCTGTTTCTCTTTGATCTCTCTCTCTCTTTCTCTCTTGACTTTGCTTTTATTTTGCGGATGCAGAAGGCCACACCATGGTCCAGTGTAAATTCTTTCTTCTAAATTCTGATTTCTTTACTGGCACTGCTGCTGGTTTTGGACGCAGAGCAAAGGGTGCAGGTTTTTCCGAGCGCTCAATCATAATGCTGAGTTTGAGAGGCCACTGAAGTGCTGATACAATGGTGTGGTGTTAATTTACTTACTGCCCCGGTGACATGACCTATTGAGCAGACATCACAAACTGAGGCGTGTATTCAAATAACCCTTTTTCTGTACCCTTCAGCTGTATGAAGTACAGCTTGTTTCATTAATGTTTTACAGGATGTCAAAACTCAAATTAATATGATTTCTAATTTACTAGTCTCACATAGGGATAGGCAGATTGTAAATTGGAATACAATGCTCCATGCAAACGCACCTAGTGTTACTCATTTATATAATTCTTGCCCAAGGCATACGCAGAATAAATGGGCGGGCCTGGTTGAGTTAGTTAGTAGTGTGTTGAAACTCATGCTTATGGAAAGGGGCGGGGCATTTCCCCATGCACGCTTGAAGCCAACACACTGGTCCAGCTGACCAATCAGAGCACAGTTTGCTTTTCAGAAGGAGGGGCTTCATAGAGACAGGAACTATACAGAGCGTTACTGACAGACTGGGAAGAGAGGAGAAAAATTTGCATAAATAGAGAATACAGGATAAATAATCAACATTCAAGCAGAAAAACCTGCTCTTGTAGACTTTGAAAAAGGGCATAATATGGTCTTTTTAATAAGATAAAATTCACCCCAAATAAATGGGGTAAATTTAGATTTATTGCTGACTTTTTAAACCTGAGGAACAACCATTGTAGTCCATTAGATTTCAAATTTTTAGTTATAAGTAAAATTTACCCCAAGTTTCATAAACAAGGCTTGAATCTAGTCCCAGACTCTGTTAAAACAGCTCAAACATGCATTTGACATCTTAAAATATGAAAAGTGCAGCATTTGACACTGTAGACCACAGTATTTTTATTTCCTGCCTTGAACACGGTGTAGTGTAGGTATAAAAGGTTGTGCCCTAAACTGGTTCAAATCCTATTTGAATGACAGAACTTTCTCAGTTTAAGTGATAGGTGTTCATCCTCTAAATCAGTTTTGACTTGTGGGGTTCCCCAAGGATCTATCCTTGCTCCCATTTTCTTTTCTTTATATGTTCCAATTGGGGTACATTTTTAATAATCATACCCCCGGTTTCACAGACAAGGCTTAAGTCTAGTCCCAGAGTAAAATGCATGTTTGAGCTGTTTTAACTGAAAGCATATCTTAAAATATGTCAGTGTCACCAGTACACCAGTAATGATTTTTTCTAAGGCACGTTTATAAAAGTTAACATGGCAGACAACAGGAGCATTTTGAACTAACAAACACTGTAAATACTAAAAGCGCATGAAAGTAGTGTACTTAAGTTACAATAATGCGCACACGCATGCATCCTCGCACACGCATGCATCCTCGCACACGCATGCATCCTCGCACACAATTTCAACACCACAAGTGCTTTCAAACTGAAAGTTTAGTTTGAAATGGGGAAAAAAAATGGCTAATGTGAAAGCTGTCATGCGGCGCCAGGTGTGCCCCGAACCCAAGAGTACCTGAAGGAGGTGATCTGAGTTCGGTTGCACTCGAACTGTGGCGTGATTCACGTGAATGTGAAAGCAACACAGACTCAGGTGCGCACTTGTTCAGAAGGAAAATAAACCTGTGCACCTGGTGACGATGCATTTAGTTCAATAAAACACATGTAAGGGATGATAGTGTTGCTTATTTACCTTGGATATGAGCGAAAGTGAGCCTGCAGTGCAAATTAATGGCAATTCACTGTCTCCTCAAAAGAGTGTGTTTGCAAGCAGCAGAAAGCCGATTTCATGCGACACACATACAGTAAACCCAAGTGTTCACTCTTCTCGCATAATAGCACCGAATTAATAAAGAGTCACAATAAATTGACTCGCGTTCTGTTTTCTATCATGTGTATGTTTTTGATGGTGTAAGATGAAAACAAATGCACCAGGGTTCGACAGACTCGCGTTGAGTGTGAAACCAGACCAACGCTGTGGGGAGGGGGCGATGGGAACAATCGTGTTTGGACTCGGACCAAAGCAAACGTGCCCAGTGTGAAAGCCCCCTTAAATGTTCCAAAACTAATCAAATGATGCAGCCTTTACGAAACCTAATGTGAAATTAAAAAGCCAGCTCAGTCATTGCACATATATCATGAATATTCAGTATATTGTGACTGAGTATTCTTCTTCTTATTATTTTTTTTAAGTTTATAAATGGTGTTTATTGAAATGGAAATGTCCTTGCTGTTTGAATTTAAGCTTTTGAAACATCAATCTTTTTGCAGACCAAGCGCCTGAAACGGCAGGAAATATTTGCCCGAGATGGTCTAACATGGCAGAAGATTGTTCAGTTCTTCACACAACATCTGGAGAAGAAAGATCAGCCAGCGGCCACTCACGAGCTGAAGAGTATCCTCCAGGCAGCCAAACAGATCGGTAGGTATTTCATATCTTTTGGCATGATTCAAAAACGATCCAAGCAGCAATCCACAGCATATTGCACTTTGCAAACTGTGACTTCTTGTGTAGTGTAACTGTAGGTTGTTTACGGTAGTCAAACATGCCACACTGTCACACATGTGAGTATATTGATTTTATAACGGTTTCAAACGTGGTTCATTCAGTCATATGTATAAAGCTATTATGCTGCTATGTGAAGCTATTTTTGCACTGATGACATTTTGGTTACACTTTATTTTAAGGTGTCCGTGTTACAGTGTAATTATACACGCAAGTATTGAGTAATAATAATTAACATGCACTTACTATAGGGTTAGGATTAGGTTTGGTTTAGGGTTGGTTGCATGTAATTATGCACAAATAGTCAAAATAGGGCAAAAATGGTCCAGATACGGTTTTACAGGTCCATTTACAACCCTACAAATTGTCCCTAGACAATGGTCTGTTTTTGCCTTTGGAGGGGTCATGAATAGTAATGTGGAGTTCTGCTCTGATTGGCTGTTTCAGTAGTTCACAGTGACGGCAAACATATCTGTACTCTACCGCGCAGATGAAATGTCAGCGCTGCGCAAGCTCTGTAACACCCCGCTGTCTTGTCCCACTTTTGGATTGTTTGGCTTCCCATAGTTAGAGCCTGTTTCTGAGGAAGATGCAGATTTTGAGGAACAACCAATTGTTTTGAGATTGGAAATGGACGCTTTTAAGGTGGTAAGTTTAGTCTTTTATTTTCAGTAAGAACCTGCAAAAAGTAACTGTTGCGTCAATACTAGCCGAACTAGCATATAGCATTAACTTTACACGTTAACTCGTAACGTCAGCAGTCACAACTTTGAGCCCCTGCCCCTTTGAAAGTGTAAGTGCCCTTTTCGATCGCACCGCAGTGCCCCCACGAACGCGATTTCTAATTTCTACCGGAGGCTATGTAACCAACCCCCAGTCAAGAAGTGGATAAAATCACTACTTACTACTCGTGGGAATAATAGTTGGAATTGCCCCCTTCATCAGTAGCTATCAGACGCTGAGTGAAGCCTGCTTGATATAGTCCCAGGTTAGAAAAAACGTGAAATGGGCCGAGCAAACTAACAACTTTGAATTAAAGTAACATTTATTTCCATGATCTGCCATTTTCGCTATCCTTGCTTGACGCTTGTTTCTTCACAATGCCTGCAGAACTTCCGATGATTCGGCTGCGCAGTTCCACCTGGCCTTGAACATGCAAATGTTGGGGGTGTACATATTAATGATCCCGACTGTTACGTCACAGTCGGTGTTATGTTGAGATTCGCATATTTTCCCGTGGTGTTTTTTCACGCAGGAGATTTACATATGAAGGAGGAAGCAATGGTGTTTGAGACTCATGGTATGTGATTTCCATATACTGAACTCTTGTTATTCAACTATGCCAAGGTTAATTCAATTTTTCAATCTTGCCCTGTCACACGTATTTCATTACTTTTGTGGTAATGCCTGAAGTTCTACCATGGACTCTGTAAAAATGCCTTGGTTACCTTGTTTCAAGCCATTCTAGCGTGGTATAGAAAGCCTGCAGGAAGACTCAAGCTCGATTTGCGCCAGTTCTCATTAATATTCAACGAGCTAAGCTGCTTGACTCTGATTGGCTAACATCTAGGCAATGCGAACCTGGCTATCAGCATCCTTTACCCAGCGCAAGTAGAGGAACTTTGTTTACTATCGTCTGGAATCGCTGCAGAAATGTCGTCTTCAGGTATATTGCCATTTATATATGACGTTCAGCCATCCTTGCTGTATACGAAAACTGTCACTGAGCTAGTAGACGAATTCTGTGGGCGCGGTCATGAATAGTAATGAGCTCAGGCAACACCACGTCAGACTGACCAGCTTTTATAAATGGCCTGATTTCTCCACTTATTTCTTTTCAGTGGCTAGAGCTGACAGAGGAGGTAGCAGTTCATTTTCACATTCACGACATAACATAAACACATAACATATTTCAAAACATACAAGTAAAAATGGTTTTGTTTGGCACTTTTTTGAATATTGCCAGAAAGTAGTTTTTTTTTTGCTTTATACTACATGAATTATGACAGTAACTATACATGTAGCATGTAACAAGGACACTGTATAAAGAAAGTGTCGCCAATGCTCTGCATGTGTATATATAAAGAAGATCTAATGAAATAACATTTAAGATGTCGCTTTGATTCAGTAATCAGCATTTTTGTTGGATGTCTGCCTCTCCTTTGTCAGCAATTGGCAAGAATGTATTTTGGTCTATTTCCCCTTATATAACACAATCAATTCATTGATTTTTTTTTTTTTTTTTTTTTTTTTTATAATCATCTTGAATAAACCTCTTGCTTTAGGTCAGATAATAACATCCAGTTTCTTTTAAAAAACAACGTTTTATTGAGAGATATTGTGCTCACAGCCTAAACATTGATTTATGCATGCTGAAGTGTTTATCAAGATTTTGTAACCTTTTCTGGGCCTATGGGCGTCCACAATCCTTTGTTGTAGTCAGAGATCACATACTTGTGTTGTGAAAAACTAAATGTTAGATGTTTTTGATAAGGGAGGTCTTTATAGGGAATAGGCAACTAACCATCATCTCATTGATAAAGTGATAATTCTTCCACCATTTCATTACATTATGTGGCATAGTGGTTGTGGCTGAGTGTTAATTATATAAATAAGAGCTATAGATGGATATATAATTTATAAAGTAACAAAATATCATTAGATGAGTATGTATAAAGCACCCTATGCTTCATGTCAATATTCAATTCAGTAATATTTTAGCATATGTCTTCAGGTTAACCTTTTCACAGCCATCTGTCAAAATAGATTTTCTTTTGCAGCAACTTTGCTGTGGTTCATTTTCTGCCTAATACCATGAAGAACTAATCAAATCCAGCACTGGTAGTAGAGTTACTGAACCACCTTAAGGTCAGGATCATTTTCCACATGTCAGCAACTCACTTAGCGTCTAATGATTCATGATTATATAGCCACACCTCAATGGCATTCAGTTGTCCTGATGAATTTAATTCAATTTGATACAAGTCCCTCGTAACGCTGCTGTGGTTAAATAACCATGAATGGTCTTTCTCTGCCACTGTTTAAATCTTGCTCTTCTGATCCTGTCGTGAATGTCTGGGATGGGGTAGGACGTCTGGGCTGGCACTGGGACTTGGCCTTTCCTGAACAACGCCAATGTGTTGTCTATCTTGTTCACCTTAAGTGATGGCGAGCTCCCAGGAACCTGTAGGACTATTCCACAACTATGTTCTCTCTCTTTTTGATCTCTGCTTTGTGAAGTGGACAGCAGACAGAATGGCATTCTTAACCCCCTTTTCAAATGTCACTGTGGAAAAGGTTCACTTCAGTGTGATTGGGTTTCCGTTGGAACAAATGTCTTTTGTCATCAGATAAGACAAAACCCTGTGAAGAGGAGGGCTTCTTATTGGCCACGGGTTCACTCTATTCAATGGAAGCTCTTCCTGAATCTCACTCCTAAGATTTAAGTGTGACATTCCATAGAAATTCTTTGAATAGCCTTGGAACTTTGGCCTTTCTATCACCACCTTGTGTCTGAGAAATCCCATTGGTTACCAGTGACCACCATATAAGAGTGCTTCCTAATTGACCTATCGGTAAGCCCCTCCCTTCGAACGCAGATAATACCCAATGGCAGTTGAGTATTAGTTTCACAGGGACCGGAACTCGGACATCTTTAGGTTTCAGCGCCATAGAGAAACAATGGAAGATCCGAAGCTCTCATCGGTTTGATAATGTTTGTGCTACAAAAATGGTAAAACGATGTACCTGGGCTACTTGTAACACCGATTCCAGGTATCCTTAGAGGATTTTTTTGGGTGTCATACTCTCATTAAGTTACAGTTAAAGTTAGTGAGTCCATGTTAACGTACAGACCTAAATAACTAACTTTTCTTTTATATGTCCTCCATGGCATATTTAAGTCCCAGTTGAATGCTTCTCGACGAGAATTCTGATTATTCACTAATAAGTATGGTTATAACACGAAGTATGCATGTTACTGGCCATTGTTTTAATCTAATCGCATCAAATTTAAAATACATTTTTGTGGAAGTACTGGATATTATCCGGCGCCATGATTAACATCACATTGCCGGGTTTGCCTACACTGCCTTTGTGTACTGTGCGCCGTATGGATGAAGACTGCGCAGCGATTTGTGTTGACCGAGTTTAGCATTTTGGAGAAGAGAAAACTTCAGAATAATGTCACGGAGGAAGCAATATTGCCTAATATCCCATTATAATCGTATTATGAAGGTGCGTGTAAACGCACTGACTGACAGCTGTCATTGTAAGACAGTTAGCAAATCCGTTTGTTTGTCTGAGTTAGCAACAGTAACTAAGGGGGCATGGCTTACCGATAGGTCAATTCTTGTACTAATGCAGTATTCTGTGCCATTTTCAGTGTGAGTAGAAAATTTGAATAAAAAAATATGCACTTAATTAATGGTAAAAATGAAATGTGGAATGTTGGAAACTTCATGCACTAAACCGTCACGGAAGGGGAGGAGCTATCAGACGCTGATGCTAGATAACAAAAACCTCCAAACCTTATAAGGTGAAGATACACGGGCGACTTTTGAGCAATGTTGCCGAGCGAATGTTGCCTAGGCACTTTCCCATTGAGAATGGGCAACAAATTGGATACTTTAGATCAGTTGTGGGCCCTGTGTTTCACCTGGTTGCCTGTTGATGGCAACATTGCCCAGCAACATTGCTCAAAAAGTTGCACCCTATATCATGACCTATACACTAGACCAGGAATGGGCAACTTCTGTCCTGGAAGACCATTGTCCTGTAGAGATTAGCTCACACCTTAATCACAAATACCTGAACAAGCTAATCAAGGTCTTCAGCGTTAGTAGAAATCTACAGCCAGGGGAGTTTTTATCAGGATTGGAGCTAAATTCTGCCCTGCAGGACCGAAGTTGCCCCTCTCTGCACTACATGGTAAAGTAAATGCATAGAATAAGTGCATAGTATATACACCATAGCCTCCAGTTTGTATAGGCTCTTCCCTATTCCCGATTCATATATCACATAGGCTACTAGGCATCCCAATTGCGTGGACTTGTGCTACCACACACACACTAGTTGTTTCTGTTGAACAGAATGGCCATGATCTTCTAGGCTGTTCACCAAATCATTTGCACACCATCTTTTTATTTCTTTTTTTTTTCTATCCAAAGCTATAGCAGTACCATTGAAAGCTTATTTACATTGAAAGTTTAGCGCAAAGGCTCATGCAATTATTATAGATGGCTCGTCAGACAGTAGTTATGCTGTGTACCAACTGCTTTGATGTAAGTATCAGTATAACTGACTCTTAACTTCTGAAAGGGTTCACAACTTCCTGAGTGTCTGAAATTGCACAGGGGATAAAAAAAGGAATAAAAGTATCCTTTAAATGGACACCTTTTTCTGAGTGTTTGGTCTGTGAGGTAATAAACAATAATATAATTCATCCACGTTTTACTTTCCACTCCAGATACACCCATGTTCTAAGTCTCCAACCTATGAGGTAGGAGACGGAAAAACATACACAAAGTTCTGAATCTCCTTAATGGAAAACACTAACAGAAACACCTGCAACAAGGTTATGCTCCTGCAAGTTAGCTCAGTTAGTAGACCAGGTTAACCAAGTGCCACTCACCTCCATGATGCAGATTCTGAAGTAGAGAGGGACAGTTTTGGTATAGGAGACATGTGGGTATTGTCTTCTAGTGGTTTCTGAGGAGGACCGTCCGTCTTCAGGTGGCCACATTTCAGGCCGCAGGTTGAGGAAACACCCTGGATAGATGGCCAGTCCATCAAAGGGCTCACAAACATTCGCGCACACACTCAAATTTGTGGACAATTTAGTGTCTCTAATTCACATATGCTGCTTGTCTTTGGATTGGAGTGAAGGAAAACCCACACAGAGACAGTGAGAACATGCAAACTCCACACAGAAAGGCCTCCTAGCTCAGTCAGGATTCAGACCAGGGGACCTTCTTGCTGCGAGATAAGTGACACGATTCATTTCATTCCAATTTAGCAACCCAGCTTGTACCTGTAGAGTTTTCATTCTCACATTGTCGTCTTTAGCTGCTGCTACATACACTCACCTAAAGGATTATTAGGAACACCTGTTCAGTTTCTCATTAATGCAATTATCTAATCAACCAATCACATGGCAGTTGTCACCGAGGTATGCAGCAAAGCATTTGTGAAGCCACAACACGCACAACCTTGAGGCGGATGGGCTACAACAGCAGAAGACCCCACCGGGTACCACTCATCTCCACTACAAATAGGAAAAAGAGGCTACAATTTGCACGAGCTCACCAAAATTGGACAGTTGAAGACTGGAAAAATGTTGCCTGGTCTGAGTCTCGATTTCTGTTGAGACATTCAGATGGTAGAGTCAGAATTTGGCGTAAACAGAATGAGAACATGGATCCATCATGCCTTGTTACCACTGTGCAGGCTGGTGGTGTAATGGTGTGGGGGATGTTTTCTTGGCACACTTTAGGCCCCTTAGTGCCAATTGGGCATCGTTTAAATGCCACGGCCTACCTGAGCATTGTTTCTGACCATGTCCATCCCTTTATGACCACCATGTACCCATTCTCTGATGGCTACTTCCAGCAGGATAATGCACCATGTCACAAAGCTCGAATCATTTCAAATTGGTTTCTTGACCATGACAATGAGTTCACTGTACTAAAATGGCCCCCACAGTCACCAGATCTCAACCCAATCGAGCATCTTTGGGATGTGGTGGAACGGGAGCTTCGTGCCCTGGATGTGCATCAACTGCAAGATGCTATCCTATCGATATGGGCCAACATTTCTAAAGAATGCTTTCAGCACCTTGTTGAATCAATGCCACATAGAATTAAGGCAGTTCTGAAGGCGAAAGGTGGTCAAACACAGTATTAGAATGGGTTTCCTAAAAATCCTTTAGGTGAGTGTACACTTCCAGTCTTTTCTTTATCAGGATGTCCTTCAAGTTCTTTGCAGTCCACTGTCTTTTACATAAAGGACACACTGCTTTTGTAGAGACTGAAATATCCATACAAAATAGTCCAGCACTGAGTCCCCTAATGTTCTTATGCCTTGACTCAGATACAGACACCACAGATACCATGTGTCTTTGACTCCTCCAAGCCATTTTTGCAAAAGCTCTTCCTGTCTCTATTCTACACTTCATCACACTCCTGAACAAGTGATCGCTTAAATCTAGGACATAACATGCATTAAAGGAATAGTTCATCCAAAAGTATGAATGTAGGTAGTATGAATAAAACTCACACGTACTACATCTGTCATTTTTGTTACGGTCACGTGACCTACCAGCATCAGTTGCGTCGCTTCACCTCCATTCATAATTTCTCTCCCGTGGCCTCATGTGTTAAAGTCTCCATTGAATGTGCACATTCCCTGGATGCAGCAAAAGAATGTATTGGTGCTTGTTTTGTAGATCTAAAAATAACTGGAAGCGTATGAGACCGGAAGTCAGACATTTTTCAATTTGCAAAAGGCAGATAGTCAGTGTTTAGTTCAGGTTAATTCTGAACATTTACATATGTGTTTGTGTGTAATCAAACTAATGTGTTCCTTTTACATTTTTGCAGTTGGTACGGATTTTGGGCAGGACACCATTGAAAGTGCTGGAGTCTTCTTGTTTAAAACATTCCACAACAAAGACCAGGTTGGTCATGAGGAAACTAGGGCCATAAAACAGATGTTTGGACCTTTTCCGGCGTCTGCTGCTGAGTTGTCTTGTGCAGCTGTGGGTCGTTTAGTGGCCCAGATTGGAGAATCTCAGGTGGATGCTTTCATCCAAACACAGAGTTCTCTCAAGACCGTGAACCGCGATTCTGTCTTTGGATGGAACATTGCTTTCTCATTTGACACGTATGTGCTGGATGCTCATGATGCTATGCCCTGGTCAGAGGGGACGGATATGGAGCCGGCCATGGACTTTCACAGCTTCCTAAATAATCATGTTGGCGAGCGGAGGGCTGGAGCTGAGAGAGATGATGCTTACTCAGCGGAAGAACTGGAGCAGAGAAACGCAGACAGCTCCATCCTGAGACAAGAGGTGGAGAAATACCTGAACGAGGGAAACATGGTATCGTCCAGTGCCGAAGAGCTCTCCACCTCTCTTTTTGAGATGCTTGCCTCCACAAAGAGTGATGACGAACTACAAAATGAGGTGAGAAATGTTTGTAAATAAATGATCGAAGTTATACGTTATCTGATTTGATCTGGTCTTCATGTACATCATTTACTGTATGAAGATCACACATTTCTGAATTGAGAGGGGACATATCAGTTTGCACATTCTTAGTTAGTATGGAGTACACACGTTTCTTGGAATTAATTGTTTATTGAATATTAAACGACTTGTTTAAATAATAAACATAGGTATTTGCTGAATCCAGACAGAGAAAGTTGGCAAGAACAGTTTTGTTTAATGTATTAATCTGAACTGTTTAACAAAGACCGTAAGGTAATGAAGACTGGAGAATGGGAGCTCCTGTGTGTCTGCACTCAGGTGGTGGAGTTCTCAGCACTGTCAAAATGCTTCTGACACTTAAGAGCTAATGGGGAACTATGGAAAAAAAGCCAAATATCTATTATCTTGTAAATTACGTCTCTACAATGATTGGTTGATATACCAACTCTATTTTTCCCCTCTAAACTGAATGTGAAATACTCAATGGTGATTGGCAATTTATTTTCCAATAGAGTCAAAAGTCGAATTTGCCTCTCTCTCCCATTCACTATTCCCTCAGAGCCTTATAGCACAATTTTCCGAATTAAAGATGCACTGAAATTTTGGCTATTTTCGGTTTAGTTTTTTCGGGTTTTGCAGGGCCGAAATCAGTGACCAAAGCAGACGTTTAATTAGCGCTTCTCTGATGGCACGTTTTGACTGGATAGTTTGAACATGTCAGCTGTGTGGAAACTAGCTCTGGGTTGACGATATTAATTTCTCGATTTAAATTTCTTAAATCTAAAATACTTTAGTCTGGGCTGATGCATGAACAAAACTTTCCTAAACATTTGTAGCACATCTGCCATCCAATAATTGCAAAAACCTGTTACTTTTAATATGAAGCAAAGTCTCTACTTTAAAATTCTGTTGATTTTATTACTTATTCAAACAATAAATGTAGTTTTGGCGCTCTTTAATATGGCGTGACGGATCGCTATAGCGCCTCACCTCAAACGGCAGTATGGATGAAGTGCACATGAACCGATCATCTCGTCTCTTTACTACTAGTTACAGCACGAAAGAAACATGGCTGAAAAACGGAAGGTATGTTGAAAGATACAGTAAACTTACCGGAAAAAATCCTGTCTGGTGTAATCGCTCAAACATTGTTTCAACTGGGGAAAGAGATCAATCAAACAGCTTTTAGGCTAAACTTAATGTTACATTTTATCTCAAGAAAGCTATTCATTATTCGTAGACTCGGAGAAATGCTGGCTAAATATGTGCACTGTTTACATATTCATTATATTTTTACTTAAAGGGTTAGTTCACCCAAAAATTCAAATTATCCCATGATTTACTTGATTTCTATCCATCATAAAAGTGCTCCACACAGCTCTGGGGGGTTAATAAAGGCCTTCTGAAGCGAAGTGGTGCGTTTGTGCAAGAATATTTAAAAAATATTTTTCTTGCACACATGTGCCACTTCGCTTCAGAAGGCCTTTATTAACCCCCCGGAGCCGTGTGGAGCAGTTATATGATGGATAGATGCACTATTATGGACTTCAAAAATGACCCATCAAGTCACTGCCATTATAAAGCTTAGAAGAGCCAGGACTTTTTTAATATAACTCTGATTGTGTTCGTCTGAAAGAATAATGTCATATACACCTAGGATGACATGAGGACGAGTAAATCATGGGATCATTTTCATTTTTGGGTGAACTATCCCTTTAAGCTGTTAGTGATGACTTCATTTATTTGAGTTTGCAACCCTCTACAATGCGAGTAAAACTTTGCGACTAAGCAATTTCTATCATTAGCCATTGGCTAATAAATGCTTAGCCTCTAACACACACACACACACACACACTGGTGAGTAAAAGCTAAGAATAAGTTTAGCATAGATTAAGGTGACCAGATTTCTGAAATGGAAACCGGCGGACATTTCCTATTTGAGTGATCAAAATATCACAAAAATCTAATTTATTATTATCTTTTAATTAAAAAACAGGGACAATACATTTGTTGTTTGTTGTTGTTGTTGGGCTCCCTATATTATCATTAACATTTGATTTACACACACAAAGAGAGAGAGTCTTACATACCACGCAGAATCGATGCACTACACGTAAACCATATTCTTTGTTGTATTTTCCTGCCTAAACAACGGAGTTCATTTGGAATTATTCAGCCTTTAAGAACAAACAGAAGACATGCGGTAGTGGGCGGGACTAATGCGCAAACGGCAATCTCATTGGCTGGCACTCATCTATTACCGTCACTGTTTTGATTTCAGCAAATCAGTTTGAGCAACGCCGACAACATGATTAATATTCATGAACCCAGCAGCTCGTCAGTCTTTAGTGCGTTGTCTATTGTTATTAATAGTAGAATTAGTAGTATCTTATTAATAATAAATATGATCTATTACTGTTATTTTATTTTTACAGAAACACTGAATGACCAACAATATCTTAAGCACCACCAGTCCTAAGATCAGTTAAAATATCAAATGTATTCATACGTGCGTGTGTGTGTGTGTGTGTACTGTGTATAATTTAGTATGTGTAAATACACACACATTAATGTAAATATTTAAGAAATATATGCATGTATATACTGTGTGTGTGTGTATATATATACACATAATTATACACACACTACACACACATATATTATGTAAACACTTTTATTTTGGATGCAGTTAATTGTGATAAATTGATTCGGCAGAACTGATATAAATAAAACCGTATATCAGTCTGGCGACTAAACTAAAAAATGTACTAGCCAATGACGATTATATTGCCACGGTGTGCGTAGAGGGTTGGTTTGAATAAATCTGTCATGAAAACAACAAACTTGAGTAGAAACTATTCTGTTTTTCAAAAGTTTAAATAAAACTGCCTTATGTGCAATTTAAACATTTGTACAACTCAGTTTTAGCTGTTTATATAGTTCTAATCTAGTGTATATATAGTAATAAAATATAGTAATATTTTATGGTGTTACAATGGAATGCAATTAATAACTTTTTTCACCCCAAAATCTTGGGTAGACTCTGCCTCTCCTGACAAGCTGCCATTGCAAAGATCAGAGAACTGATAAAGAACTGTTCACAAATGAAAATGGATCACGTTACACTGTAACCTCGTGCTTCAGCAGTAAAAAAATACAATACAAGCCTACAAATTAATAATTTGTTATTATTATTATTATTATTATTATTAGTTACATTTATATAGCACTTTTCTAGGCACTCAAAGCGCTTTACATGGAAGGGGGGAATCTCCTCAACCACCACCAATGTGCAGCATCCACCTGGATGATGCGACGGCAGCCATATTGAGCCAGAACGAAGGATGGATAATTATATCATGCACAACTGCTTATTTGTTACCCTAGAGTGCAGTCCACTGTGAATAAAGCCCACTTGTAGGTCTGTTTAGCAAATCACTCAGTTGTACCACATTCATTGTGTCCATCAGGAATCTGAAGGCCTTTCCGGTAAACAGTGTTCTGATTAGGGTTGGGTATAATTTTTACGATACCGGTGCCAACCCGATACTTTTAAAACCGTACCGGTGCCTGAACAGAGTTACAGTTTTTTTTTTTATTCTTTCAATTTGAACAATTTATTAAAAGCTTGAAGTATACTGAAATATATAAATATAAATGGATACAAAACACAATTTACTTAATTCACAGTAAAACCTAAGCCACCTAACCCAACTACAATAGGTCTCATTTAACACGGCTGTTTTGGTTTTAATTCGTTTTTTCTGTTTTTATTCAAAATATTCACAGACTTGTTAACTATATCATGAACTATCTGATATTCTGATTTTCAAATATGTGTAAGTGAATGTGTTTTGCCATTTAAAACCCTTTATAATGATCATGTTAGTTGATCTATAATGCACGTTGGGCGCCGCAATGTTAGTGTAATCGGATCTGTCGGATTTACGTCACATAAATTCATCCTCGTCTCACGAAATACATCAAAAATGAGTGACCGGTGAACTGGGAGAAGAATAGAGTAAACTATATAGTTAACTATAAAATGTGTATCTGATATGAATAAAACATGTAGTCAAATTATAACCGTCTGAAAGGGATTGTTATTGCCACTTCCATAGACATCAGTGTGTGTTTTTGCTAGTACTTGTGTGGATTTAAATGTCTGAAACCTAAAATAAATACGATGTGGTTGAAAACACTGAATGGTGCTATGTGACGAGCGCCGAGCGCGTCTGTCTCTGGCGCGGTGCCAGCCAAAGCACGAAAGCACGTTTATGGAGAAAAAAAAATCAAAAAGTGGTTATTTCATTATATCATAAACGCTCACAGAAAAGACCAAGAAGCAAGAGATGATAAAAAGAAAGTAAACAACAACAGATTAGACGACGAAACCCCGTCAGAATTAGATTCAAATGGTTATAGATGGACACACACACAAACAGGGACAGTTTTTTGCAGTTTGTGTGACTGTTGTTATGTGTGTTTAAGGTAGTTCTCTTCAGCTTAAGGCTGTTGCTATTAATAATGTATTAATTTATCAATTTCCATGTGTTTTAAATATTATACACTACTGATATTAATGAACTGAATGAAATTATACAATATAAAACTTTAAAGGCCGTTTTCTCACACTCCGAGTCAGATCCACTTCAGTAGCACCTACAGGGACCAACTTCTCCAGTCTTATACTTAACTATATTCTGAAGGCTTTTCCAGAGGATTTGTTGATATATCATTCTTATCCTGAGTTATAAGTCCTTTTACACCAAAAACAAGGAGACATTTTTTAAAAAAAATTTTAAATATTTTTTTAAGGCTATTGTTGGTATTTTCTAACTTACTTAAGCACAAAATAAGATATCCAGAATCCCCTCTGTAAAAGCCCTCTCATCTAATATGTCAACAAATACAACCAAGAATTTTAATCCTGGTCCTTTCCAATTTCCAGATTTTGTTTTTGTAAATATATGCAAATGAGCGTATATTTAAGTATAAGGCCTCATTAGCATATTAAAACATTAATTTACACAACTTGTAATAAATGTAATTCTTATGTTTATGCCAGTAATAAACTGGAGAAGTTTCACAGTGATATCTTGTTATTTAAAAAAAAATCCCTATTCCCCTGTAGTGTCTCGCCTTAAAGGGAATGGGACATTACGCCCAAAACACACCCATGACTCATTTAGAGACTAGGACAACCCTTTTGGACCATGTGCCTGGTGCGCCAACCTTTTTTTCGCCGTTAAACTAAACTAGTGGATTCGGATGCGCCCTAAGTGCACTTGAGACTGCGTGCTCAGATCGTTACAATAGGGCTCTGTAAATAGAAACCTTTGACGTTCTTCACAGATCATTCACACAAATGCACAGGGGAGCGTTTGAAAGCATTTGAAACCATTTTTTTTTCTAATGCAAGTATCAACTTGGTACCGAAGTACTGGTACTTTTGACAACCGTAGGTTGTTGTACTACTTAGTAAATTTATAATAACTTTTTTTTAAAGTGGTATTACTAAATTATAGGCTCAGAATGCAGGTAGTATGTACTGTTTTAGAGGTGTAACCTTCCGTGATAGGGGTGGCTCCCCTTGCCAACACTGAGCACTGTAGTACCCGAGTTACACCCTGTTCTAATGTTCCTCACGTAGTTGACATTTGGGCGCCGGCTATCCTACTGACACCTTTAGATGTGGGATGGCCTTTTTGTGCCAGCTCTCCACTATTCTCTGCACGTGTCACTCCAAAGTCAACAACAGCAATGTTGAAAGGCTGTCCATTCACTGCCATTAAACCTGACAGCCACAGTGTGAAGAGCAGCTTTTAATATTTCACATTTGTTCTTCATAAATCATGACATTTGCTGTTAAAGCAAATACATTTAAAGACATGGAATGTAGGAGAGGTTAGATAAGCTAATTTAAAGGCAGTTTGGAATCGCTTTTCCAAGAGAAAATTGCATATTGATGGGACGCTTGAAAATACAACGGATGAAAACTTAGACCTGGTTATATTAGGATGTTTTTAGGATTGTTTGTGATGCTAACATTTCACATTTTAAATATGGATGTATAATTCTGGATTATCTTAATTGCTTTAGACAATTTAAAGAGACTGGTTTTTGCATTTTTCAAGATTCAAGAGTTTTATTTGTCACATACACAGTTATATACAGAATATACAACCGGCAGTGAAATGTAAACAGGTCCGCTCCATGGACAGTGCAAATTCACAGTTAAAAACACAAGGAGGAAATTATATAGAAATAGGATAAAAAAGTACTATATATATATATGTGTGTGTGTGTGTGTGTGTGTGTGTGTGTGTGTGTGTGTGTATATATATATATATATATGTATGTGTATATCTGCAGAATTATAAATAATCAAGTCAAGAGAAAAAAAAAGTAAAAATAAGGATAAAGTGGAATAAAATAATTGAAGTAGACTGTGCAGTGAGTAAACTGTAGACTTATAAATATGTGGTTAACAAATGTATAAGAGTATAATGTGCAAACAGGTTTATAACAGGTTGTTACACAGTAACAACGAGAACAGAAAGTGCAGTGCAATGACAGTGTATCGATGTTTATCCTGACGTGAAGTCACGTGATGTTAAGTGACTGAGTTCAGGAGTCTGATGGCCTGGGGGAAGAAGCTCCTCCTGAGTCTCTCAGTTTTGGCCATCAGGCTTCGGAAGTGCTTACCAGATGGCAGCAGCGTGAAATGAGGGTTTGCAGGGTGATTAGAGTCCTTGATGATCTTGGTAGCTCTACCTTTGCAGCGTTTGGTGTAGACGTCCTGCAGAGACGGGAGAGCTGACCCTGAGATACGCTCGGATAAGCGCACGACTCTTTGCAGGGCTTTGCGGTCATGACTGGTGCTGTTCCCATACCACGCTGTGATGCACTGAGTTAATACACTTTCTATCGCCCTTAAATAGAAAGTTTTCAGGATAGCTGGTGAAACCCTGAATTTCCTCAGCTGGCGCAGGTGGTACAGTCTTTGCCTGGCTTTTTTCACCTGTGTCTGAATGTGAGCAGTCCAGGTCAGGTCCTCGGAGATGTTTACTCCCAGGTACTTGAAGCTGCTCATTGTGTGATACAGAGATTGAGATTGAGAGAGTGCATGGATTTATGAAGTTCTCTGAGGGACTCCAGTGTGAACCCAACATACTGGACAGAATTTAAGATCACATAATACACTACAGAAATTTTATATATATATACAGTTGATGGAGATTTGTGGGATGCACATCCAGGGCATGAAGCTCCCGTTCCACCACATCCCAAAGATGCTCTATTGGGTTGAGATCTGGTGACTGTGGGGGCCATTTTAGTACAGTGAACTCATTGTCATGTTCAAGAAACCAATTTGAAATGATTCGAGCTTTGTGACATGGAGCATTATCCTGCTGGAAGTAGCCATCAGAGAATGGGTACATGGTGGTCATAAAGGGATGAACATGGTCAGAAACAATGCTCAGGTAGGCCGTGGCATTTAAACGATGCCCAATTGGCACTAAGGGGCCTAAAGTGTGCCAAGAAAACATCCCCCACACCATTACACCACCACCACCAGCCTGCACAGTGGTAACAAGGCATGATGGATCCATGTTCTCATTCTGTTTACGCCAAATTCTGACTCTACCATCTGAATGTCTCAACAGAAATCGAGACTCATCAGACTAGGCAACATTTTTCCAGTCTTCAACTGTCCAATTTTGGTGAGCTTGTGCAAATTGTAGCCTCTTTTCCTATTTGTAGTGGAGATGAGTGGTACCCGTGGGGTCTTCTGCTGTTGTAGCCCATCCGCCTCAAGGTTGTGCGTGTTGTGGCTTCACAAATGCTTTGCTGCATACCTCGGTTGTAACGAGTGGTTATTTCAGTCAAAGTTGCTCTTCTATCAGCTTGAATCAGTCGGCCCATTCTCCTCTGACCTCTAGCATCAACAAGGCATTTTCGCCCACAGGACTGCCGCGATACTGGATGTTTTTCCTTTTCACGCCATTCTTTGTAAACCATAGAAATGGTTGTGCGTGAAAATCCCAGTAACTGAGCAGATTGTGAAATACTCAGACCGCCCGTCTGGCACCAACAACCATGCCACGCTCAAAATTGCTTAAATCACCTTTCTTTCCTATTCTGACATTCAGTTTGGAGTTCAGGAGATTGTCTTGACCAGGACCACACCCCTAAATGCATTGAAGCAACTGCCATGTGATTGGTTGATTAGATAATTACATTAATGAGAAATTGAACAGGTGTTCCTAATAATCCTTTAGGTGAGTGTATATATAATGACAGTACAACAGTTTTCAACATTGATATTAATCAGATATTTATTTCTTGAGCATTCTTGAGATTTCTGAAGGATCATGTGACACTGATACTAATACATTAGTTTAAATTATATTCACATAGAAAACAGCTATTTTAAATTGAAATAGTATTTCACAATTTTACAGTTTTACTGTATTTTTGATGAAATGGATGAAATTTTTTTTTTTCAAAAACTTTTTTACCGTTCCAAACTTTTGACAGGTACGTATAAAATTGGTAGCACTTTACAATACGGTTTCATTTGTTAACATTCATTATTGTATTAACTAACAATGAGCAATACATTTATTGCATTTATTAATTTTTATCAATGTTAGTTAAAAATAAAGGAATTGTTTGTTCATGTTAGTTCACATGCATTAACTAGCATTAACAGATACAACTTGTGATTTTAATAATGTATTAAATGTTGATATTAAGACAAATAAAGGCTAAGCATTGTTCATTCTTAGTTCTTGAAAAGTAGGTAGCTAATGAAACCTTATTGTTACCATAAAATGTATATAAATAATAAAGTCTGTTTTAATGTACAATTATATTAACATTTATATTCTGGCCTCTAGAAATTATTTTAATCACAAATAAGCATTCTAATCACCGTCATTTCAATAATGAAAATCATTTATGTAATGTGTTTTTGCATTAAAATTGAAATCGATTAAAATAAAGAAAAATCATGTCACTTTGCAATATCCTTGAGTGCAAAAATAGGCTTCATATTCTGTAAGCAAAAGCATTTAGTTGGAAATATTGACTTTGGACATTTCTTGAGTTTTCATGAAAGTCACCCATTCATGAACTAAGAAACACTTTCTGTGATGGTAGGAAAAATACAATGAGCAAAATAACAATATAACGGCATTTAAAGGAACAGACTCTGCTGGGGAATTTAAAACTGAGCAAGTGTGCACGCACACAAAAGACAAACAAGCTTGGAAAGTGCTTGAAATAGTCTCTGGAGAGTACAGGTAGTGTGCATCTCTGCCAGAATCAAAAGGATTTTCACTTTCAGTATAGAAGTGCATATTAGTCGCCTACTTTCTTATTTTTTTTTTTTAGCATGTTTACAGCTTTTGTCTCTGCAGGACTGCTGCCTACAAAAGAGCCGCTGAAAAGATTTCACAGTCCTATCAATGAAACTGTCACATTATCCATATCTTTTTATTGTTAGTTGGCGCTTGACATCATTTTGGTGATTTTAGATTACACAGGATGTGTGGAGTACAGTGGCTTTCACCGGTCAGTTGAATGAAGGATCGTGCAGTATTATTAAGGCTTATTTACACCAAGCACTAATTTTGACATTTTAAAATGGAACAATTCTTCCTTCACACTTTACACTCTGATTTAAACCGTTTTCTTTTTATTATTTGCACAATGTAGGTAAGTTTTTGTTGTTCACTTTGTACAAATAATACCACATTTGGTTCCCAATGCCACTATGGCACCGATCGGGCATAACATAATGACCTAATGACCTAATATTGTGTTGGTCCCGCTTTTGCTGCCAAATCAGCCCTGACCCGTCGAGGCATGGACTCCACTAGACCCCTGAAGGTGTGCTGTGGTATCTGGCACCAAGATGTTAGCAGCAAACCCTTTAAGTCCTGTAAGTTGCGAGGTTGGGCCTCAATGGATCGGACTTGTTTGTTCAGCACATCCCACAGATGCTTCATTGGATTGAGATCTGGGGAATTTGGAGGCCAAGTCAACACCTCAAACTCTTTGTGCTCCTCAAACCATTCCTGAAGCATTTGTGCTTTGTGGCAGTAGCATTATCCTGCTGGAAGAGCCACAGCCACCAGGAAATACCGTTTCCATGAAAGGGTCTACATGGGCTGCAACAATGCTTAGGTAGGAGGTATGTGTCAAAGTAACATCCACATGGATG
This sequence comes from Paracanthobrama guichenoti, assembly GCA_018749465.1. Classification (NCBI taxonomy): domain Eukaryota; kingdom Metazoa; phylum Chordata; class Actinopteri; order Cypriniformes; family Gobionidae; genus Paracanthobrama; species Paracanthobrama guichenoti. The sequence continues at coordinate 4,770,581 of CM031958.1, forward strand.
GCAGGACCCAAGGTTTCATCGCGGGTTCACCACTGTTCCTTCCTTTGAGCACTTTTGATAGATCCTGACCACTGCAGACCGGGAACACCCCACAAGAGCTGCAGTTCTGGAGATGCTCTGACCCAGTCGTCTAGCCATCACAATTTGGCCCTTGTCAAACTCGCTCAAATCCTTACACTTGCCCATTTTTCCTGCTTCTAACACATCAACTTTGAGGACAAAATGTTCACTTGCTGCCTAATATATCCCACCCACTAACAGGAGCCGTGATGAAGAGATAATCAGTGTTATTCACTACACCTGTCAGTGGTCATAATGTTATGCCTGACCGGTGTATATATATTCATAGGATGTATATTACTGTTATAGCACATGAAGGATCAACGTTGCAGCTTTGTAAACTTTTCTTAGAAATTGGTGCAACAAATAGTTTTCTTTGATTTATTTGACTTCTTCCTCATTTAGTCATGTCTGGAAAGAAAAACTGCACTATAAGTCACATTCCCAAAGAATCACCCTCTTTTTAGATCCGTATTATCTTTCAAAACCTGCCCTTAGAGAGGTAATGGCTCTCTTAATTGAAGAAGTCCAGCATGATAATTTGATTGGACCAGATTTTCAAAGTACTGTTCTCATTAATTTAATTAACTGTGTCAGTGTCATTGTTCCACCATAAAGCATATGATTGTGCTTCATCACTTCTGCATCTCTTATACAGCAGATCCCCTGAGAGATGATTGCTCAACGCTGCCATATGCATTATTCTTTATGTAAAATAGATTTACGCATGAGACTGTGGCTTTTGTCATGTTTTTCAACTCATTAAGTTTCCTGAAGTCTTGAGCACATCTTTAAAAGCTTTGCCTCTACTTGTCTAGCTTGGGTTTAGTTGTATTGGGATGATTAGCAGATCTTTACAGTTTAAGATATTATTTGATTGATTTTGATTTGCGTGTTTAAAGTTTTGATGAGAGGTATTGGAATTTAAAAAAAAAATATTTTATTTTACAAATGCCAAACTTGAAGCGTGTCCTGATTTTCAGAATAGCTTTAGTTCACCCCTTTGAAACCCACAATTGTTCCATATGCATATGATCACACAAACGCTGTCATACTGGACATTTATGGACTGGATCGACACTGAGAACAATGTCCACTGATTTGGCAAAGTTTGTGAGGTCCAGGACATCAAATAAAATGTTTAAAATATATTCAAGAGTTTTTCGTTTGAGGCCATTTGTATCAACTTAACAAGACTTGTTTTTCTTCTGTGTTGTTTTTACAGTGTTTACAACTCTTGTGGTGTTGTATATAATCAGTGTTATGAACATCACATACCAAAGCTAAACTCTGCTTGGTGGTTTTACCTTTTGGACATGTCATTATTTTTGCACCTGTTTGTGTGGAAGTTCTATGCTTCACCTTAAATGCTGTACTTTACAGTGTTTGTTAAAGCTGCATGATTAATCGTTAAAAGATCAAGATCTCGACTTAAACACCCACTTAATCTTTTTACTAAGTGACAATGATTCTCCTGTGCCTGTTAAACCTTTGCCAAAACCACACCGTATCTGTGTTGGAGCTACCGCTGATTCAGAGAGCGCATTTGTCATGTATAGATACGAAATGGCTACATAAGCAGTTTTTTTTCAACATCGCAGTAGTTATATCTGTTACAAATATTAAAATCATCAGAATGGCTGGGACAAATACATTTTTAGTTATGATGTCTATGGTAGTGATCAAAATAGAGCAAATCACCTTTTGAAAGTAACTTTCAAATAACATTTGTATTGATTGTTGTTACGCCACCAGGTGGCGACAAGTGTCTTTAAAAAAAAATTGTCATTGAATCATTCATTCAAGAGATTCATTGAAAAAAAAAATGCTGATTCATCCAGTAATGAAACAAGTGAAGTATTTATCAGTGAGTCATTGAATCCTTCACTCAACCTGATTTTAACCCTTAGGACCCGAGAAACACGTCCCGCGTTCTGCTGGATTTTTCCTCATGACCGTGTAAAACAACTTAAAATACTCCGTCATTTTTGGCCTCACAGACATGAAGGATATGTCTTTGCAAAGCTTAAAGTGTCTACTTTTATTTATGTACACTCAAAATAAAAACTAAACATGAGATTCGCTAAATAAAGGAAACAAGCAGGATGCGCGTTCTCCCATCTGTCTCCCTGTGAAGTCCATTCTGAAATGCGTGTGAAAATATACTCAGAACTCTTGCCACACAGACACAACAGATATCTCTTTTTAAAGCTTGAAATGTCTACTTTTAAATGAAGTCATTTATACTTCAAACATATATTCTCTGTTTCTGTAATCTGTATGAAAATAGCGAGATGTCCAGTTTCTCAAGCGGCTGCTCATTATCTGTAATGTGACCACACCCACGCACAAAGCGATTCACATGCAAATAGTCCACGAGGAAGGAACGCAAACCTGTAAACGCCCCCCCATCACCTCCAAACAAAGACTCGTCTTCATCATTCTAATGATTTTCATCGAGCTCGGAAGACACGCTGCGAGTTTACCTTGGATTTACCTCAGAATAAGAACGCGATTTTAAGGTAAAACATTTCGTCTTCCTTATATTAGCATTATTGATGCATAAACTTCACATTTTAGGCTACTAGTTGATCAATTGCCAGACTAAAATGTGTGAAATCAACTGAAACATGTTGAAATATGAAATAGGTAGGCAACCTCAATGCTAAATAAAGATACACGTATGAAATGAGGATATTTTTATGCTCTATAATATTAAACACAGCGTGATATAAAAGTATGGTTGCCAACTGTTCCGTATTAGCCAAGACATCCCGTTTATTGGGCCTAAATGTCCCGTACATGTTTATTGACTGGCACGCTGATGTAACCATGCTCTCGTTCACATATGTTGTGTCTTTTGCGCTCTTAAGTTCGTTATTTTAAATGTAGATGCGCGACAAGCGCGCTGAAATAGAGAGACTAATTATTTTTCGTTCATCTTGCACTGGCCCTGTTTGCCATGAATGTCTCTTTTGCACTGTAAACACTACCAGTCAATAGTTTCTAATGTTTTCAACAACAACAAAAAAATATTCTTAACAAGGCTGCATTTATTTGATCCAAAATACATCAAAGTAATATTGTGAAGTATTTCTATAATTTAAAATATATTCTATTTGGATATATTTTTAAAATGCAATTTATTCCAGTCTTCAGTTTCACATGGTCCTTCAGAAATCACTGTAATATGCTGATTTGCTGCTCAAGAAACATTTGTGTACAATGTATTTCAGGATTCTTTGATTAAATAAAAGTTCAAAACAACAGCATTTATCTGAAATAGAAATCTATTGAAATTAAACTTTTATTCTCAAAGATGCCTTATATTGATCAAAAAACACAGTAAAGACATTTATAATGTTACAACATTTTTATTTCAGATAAATATTATTCTTTTTAACTTTCCATTAATCAAAGATTTAATCCTCTGGGATAAATCCTGATATGAGAATGATTTCTGAAGGATCATGTGACACTGAAGACTGGAGTAATACGGTTAACATACGGTTCTAAAACTTTTGAATGGTACTGTAGGTCTGTAGATTTTGTGAATAAGCTACAAACAATACATTCAATCATTAAGTCTCCTCACATTCATTCTCTATAGTTCCCTCTGTCACATTCCTCATTGATATTCAGGAGAGTTGTTGACGCCTCAGGTGTGAGTATTCATGATGATCCACACCCTCCCTGCATACAGCCATTCTGACAATAAGTGTCTTACAAAAGTTAAATCCCTATATATCCCTCTGTATGAATGAGTGATCAAAATAGTTTTCGCATTGTTTTGAAGAAAAAACTCTAGGCAACATCGTCCCGTTCTGAAAAGCCTTGTGAACAAATGTTTAAAGTGTGTTAGATGGCCTTATTTCAGTGATTTTAACATTTTTAGTTTTTTTTTTTTTTCAAAAACTATGCATAAACATTATTTTCTCAAATCTACAAACTTTTATGTATATGTTGCTCATTATATATAAATTGTTAAATGGACTGCAGAAATGATAATTTTTTCAGAACCGCTTGTTTTTTGTGAAATTGTCTGTTCGGAATGATGGGAGAATCTCTATTTGAAACAAAAATAAATCATGATTCTCAATTTATCCAAAATCTCTCTCTCTCTCTCTCTCTCTCTCTCTCTCTCTCTCTCTCTCTCTCTCTCTCTCTCTCTCTCTCTCTCTCTCTCTCTCTCTCTCTCTCTCTCTCTCTCTCTCTCTCTCTCTCTCTCTCTCGGCCAGCTGTTCGAGTTTCTAGGTCCTCAGGGGTTTGAGATGATCTCCATGCTCCTTCAGAGAAGGTCAGACATTGTGGACTCTCTGGTGTCCATCCCGTTGGATTGCCGCCCTTACGTCACATCAGGTGAGCTCAGTAGCAACTTCTCAGGACTGCACAGCAAAAACATAACGAGGATCTCATGTTTACATTTCCAGCAACACTGTTTTTTGCATTTAAATAACAATGAGCAATATTTAATTGAATGCACCACCAGTCAAAAGGTTTGGACACCATTTGTCGCTGTAATACTTTTGTCAAAAAATAACAGATACCAAACACTTGAGACTCCAGAATGTTGCTGTGGTTACACTGTTGTCAATCATCACAGTTTCGGGAATAAGTCACCGAATGATCATTTAGTGGATTTAAATGTGTCACTCTTGAATTACAGTGTGTTTGTGGCCACAGTTACAGGCCCAACTAGAAATGTTTTACTAAATTTCATGTACATTATGAAAAAGTGTTTTTCATTTTCCAGATCCATAAACATCACTAAATACTAAGTTTTATGCTTAAAGCAAGCAAAGAAATTTTTTTATATATATATATATATATATATATATATATATATATATATATATATATATATATATATATATATATATATATATATATATATATATATATATATATATATATATATATATATATATATATATATATATATTTTTTTTTTTTTTTTTTTTTTTTTTTAAGCGAATCAAGTCAAAAATACTGGAAAAATACTTCCAGAACCAAGGCTGAGGTAAAAGTGGGCAGTCAGTTTCGTCCACTCATAATGCGATGCAAATAGTGGGCAGTCTAATCCAAATCTTTAAGCCATACTTTTCTAGCAAACGGTAATCTCAAATACCCTGTGAACTTTGACTTTGAGCACTTTTGCATGGCAAAGAAGTTCAATTTAAAAACAAAGAACGACTGTCTGAAAGAGAGAGTGAATGAAAGGGAGCTGGAGAGAGAAATACGGCCACTGACCCTTTAACCTCCATAAAGCTTTACAGCCACCACCTCTCGAAATACTGTAAGCGTGTTAGTCTTTAAACATTCTCTATTAACCTTCACTTCCTGATGACCAGCTGTTTGTCTGAACTCGGGATGCTGAGTATCAGGATTTACTGTACCTGCATGTCATGCACATCAGAGATGGAGACTCAACTCAGTGCTCACATTAAGGGACTTGTCACACTTGACCATTTTCTTGGAACATCACTGTTAGGAACACTGTTTAGATTAATTTACAAATCACCCATTCTTGGTCTGTCACCTCTGTTCTGTGAGAATGTGGTCATTTGCTTCTGTCCTTCTATAGCAGCGCTTGAAAATGGTTTGAATGGTTGAAAATTTTAATTAAATGTTGCATGCGTGGTAATTTAATGAATTAAAGTATGCTAGTTTATCGTTAATAATAATAGGTGTAGATCCAGTTAGCAATGTCATATACTGAGGGTGTGGTTTAGCGTATCCTCCTTAACCATATTGACCGTTTTACTGTGGGACCCACAAAGGCACATTTCCTATTTGTTGACATTTAATAAAAAATTACAAAAACATTCAGTGTTTTTTCCCAGTCATTCGTTGTCTAACGTTATATTATGTGATCACGCTCTTATTAATGCTAATTAGGGATGCTCATTTCGGTTAATTTTCCCGACCGACAACCACCGCTCATTGTCCGATTATTAACCGTTAACTGATAAGATTATAATGTTGTATTGGCGTTAAATAAAAATACAATTGACGAGTGTCTGTGACCCGTTTTTCACGTGTTTACTTTACAGTGCAAACAGCAGAACATACAGAACAGCTCAACAACAGAAGCTGCTTCAGACAGTGCTTTAACAGACAAAACACTAAAAATTATGCCAAAATGGCCGCTTTGTCGAGTATAAGCACAGTTAAATGAGTTAAGTCTTAAATGAGCGTAAAGATTGTGAGAAAATGGGATGCGTGTCAGATCCGTGTAATGTGCGTCAGGTCTTAGTGACAGCAGCCAAATAAAGCTGCCACTGTCGGTCATGAATGATAACCAAAGGACAAAAGATAAGGAGAAAATCACTCACTGCTCTTGACTTAATGAGCTTTAATGTGGATTGTGGAGTGTTTTGATAACTTTATTTGTGTATCGGTGATCCTGGCCTTCTTTCATAATAAGATGCCATTAAACACATATTTAAAATAGGCTACTGTCTTTGTTGTTTCTGTGTTAAATTGGAGATTAAATGTGAAATTATTACAATATATAAAAATATTTTAAACTTTAATGTTAGGTTTTATTTATCGGAATTAGTTACAGAAAAAAATGTGTGATTTAGTTGATATCAAGGTGATGGTGGCAAAGAACCAAAACTCCATCAGGTGGCATAATGGAGAAAAAAAAAAAAACAACCTTGGGAGAAACCAGGTTCAGTCGGGGTGCCAGTTCTCCTCTGGCCATCATGCCGTGTCGGTGAGGCAATTATTAGATGGGAATATTTGAAAGATCGGAGTCGTCACGCCAGAAACTGTTTGGGATGTCGTGTCGATAAGGCAATTTATTAGATGGGAATATTCGAAAAGATCGGAGTCATCACGCCGGGAACGGGTTTGAGGATGCCGTGTTGATGAGGCAATTTCAGGGGGAGTCTAATTGACACAGTCTCTGCAGACACTTCGGGATGTATTGGTCATGTGGCCTGGATACGGCCCAGATCTGGCTGACTACAGTAAACCTCGGGATAAACAGAGAGACTAACATTAGTGTAGATGCCATTCTTCTTATGATGTAACGAGTACATCAGGTGTTATGGGAAGTGTTCCCGGTTCCGGCTGACCTAGTTAATGCAGCCTAACAATCATTTACTGATTTGAATAATAGAAATTGATAATGTTTTATGTGTATGCGATAGTAAAGAGATGCATTTTTAGTCTATATTTAAACTGACAGAGTGTGTCTGCTTCCCGAACAATGCTGCGACCACCTGCAGTTGATTTTGATATTCTAGGTATTATCAACTGGCCAGAGTTTTGAGACCGCAATAGACGTGATGGAGTATAATGCGTTAAGAGTTCGCTCAAGTACTGGGGAGCTAAACCATTTAGTGCTTTGTAAGTAATAAGCAAGATTTTAAAATGTATGCAATGTTTAATAGGGAGCCAGTGCAGTGGTGATATGGTCATACTTCCTGGTTCTAGTAAGAGCTCGAGCTGCTGCGTTTTGGACCAGCTGGAGTTTGTTTATTAAGTGAGCAGGGCAACCACCCAGTAAAGCATTACAATAATCTAGCCTTGACCTTAAGGTCATGAACGCATGAACTAACTGTTCAGCATTTGTCATTGAAAGGATGTGCCGTAATTTAGATATATTTTTAAGATGGTAGAATGCAGTTTTACAGATGTTAGAAACGTGGCTTTCAAATGAAAGATTGGTATCAAAGAGCACACCCAGGTTCCTAACTGACGACGAGGACTTGACAGAGCAGCCATCGAGTGTTAGACAGTATTCTAGGGTATTACGTTCAGAGGTTTTTGGTCCAATAATTAGAATCTGTTTTGTTCAGAATTAAGTTGCAGGAAATTACTAGTCATCCAATTTTTTTTATATCAGCTGTGCATTCCGTTAATCTTGTGAATTGGTAAGTTTCGTCAGGGCGTGAAGAAATATAGAGCTGAGTATCGTCAGCATAACAGTGAAAACTAATGCCATGCTTCCTAATGATATCTCCCAGTGGTAGCATCTACAGGGTGAAGAGCAACGGTCCTAGCACTGAGCCCTGCGGTACTCCATACTGAACTTGTGATCGGTGTGACATCTCTTCATTTACTGCTACAAACTGATAACGGTCAGATAAGTATGATTTAAGCCATGCCAATGCAGTTCCACTAATGCCAACATCATTTTCATGGTCTCTTATGAAACTTTATTTTGTATTAGGGTAACGAACTGGGGATGCGCCTAATTATCATTATCAATCATCATCAAAAGTCCTAAAATATAACTACTTTTTTTGATTATCATTATTTGGGAGGTGAAATATGAGATAAACATGTTCTTGGGAGATTCTGTCCAGATCAAACCTTATAAATAAAGACTTGTTTTTCTCTTGGACTGAGGATCCTCTGCGTGAGAGGTATTACGAAGTAAACGCCACTGGAGTATGTGCTTGTCTGACTGAGTTAACTGTCAGCTCTGTAAAACCTCCATCATATCAAGACGAGAGGATATTAACATGGCAAAACCTTGTGTTTTTCTTCAGCTTTCAGCAAAAGCCTAACAGTGCCGTTCACACATCTTGAGAATATGAGCCTATGAAATATGTAAGAATGCTAGTTAACAGTCTCTTATAGATGTCTTCACACATCTAAAACCAAAGAATGATCGTGGGAGCTTTGTTTTAAATGTGTGAGCGGGACGCAGCACGAGGTCTTTCACCACAGATATCACATAAACCCGTCTACTGCCAGCTACAATAATAAACCATCACTTTCATGAGCACTGCGAAGTGTGACAAGCCCACGGACAATAAAATGTGCAGCAGTAACTTGAAAAAAATCAAAGCTTGTTCAAAGTAAAGTGTCTTTATGAGGGTTTGTCCTGTCATTCTACATTCGCTGTGAGAATAAGTGACTAAGAATGTGCCGCTCTATTGCTGGACTATAATTTCTAAGCTATATGTCATCTCAGTTAGCACTCTCTTCCTGTGAGCACTTGGCCATTAATGAGGAACTGAGCTGCTCTTGAAAGACTTAATCCATTAAACTTCCACTTTTTAGTGAAATGGTCCTTTTCTGTAAGTGTTCAATTAGTACAATTACCACAGGTCGTCTCTGCTCCTGCACGGCTCTGAAAGTGAGTGAAATTTTCACAATGTGGCATATTCAGCATTTTTTAGTGTGTGTATGTATATAGGTGTGTGTGTGTGTGTGTGTATATAGGTGTGTGTATATATATGTATATGTGTGTATTATATATATATATATATATATATATATATATATATATATATATATATATATATATATATATATATATATATATTATATATATATATATATATATATATATATATATATATATATATATATATATATATATATATATATAATACCGATCAGGCATAACATGAAGTGATCAACACTGATTATCTCTTCATCATGGCTCCTGTTAGTGGGTGGGATATATTAGGCAGCAAGTGAACATTTTGTCCTCAGAGTTGATGTGTTAGAAGCAGGAAAAATGGCCAAGCTGCAGCTCTTGTGGGGTGTTCCCGGTCTGCAGTGGTCAGGATCTATCAAAGGTGCTCCAAGGAAGGAACAGTGGTGAACCGGCCACAGGGTCATGGGCGGCCAAGGCTCATTGATGCACGTGGGGAGCGAAGGCTGGCCGTGTGGTCCGATCAAACAGACGAGTTGCTGGAGCTCAAACTGCTCAAGAAGTTAATGCTGGTTCTGATAGAAAGGTGTCAGAATACACAGAGCATCTCAGTTTGTTGTGTATGAGGCGGCATAGCCGCTGACCAGTCAGGGTGCCCATGCTGACCCCTGTCCAACGGCGAAAGCATAAAGAAGGCAAGCCGGCGGAGGCAGTGTGATGCTTTGGGCAATGTTCTGCTGGGAAACCTTGGGTCCTGCCATCCATGTGGATGTTACTTTGACACATACCACCTACCTAAGCATTGTTGCAGCCCATGTAGACCCTTTCATGGAAACGGTATTTCCTGGTGGCTGTGGCTCTTTCAGCAGGATAATGCTGCCACAAAGCAAAAATACTTCAGGAATGCATTTTTGTATTGATAAAACACCAATATCTTGGTATTTTTCAAAATGTCTGTATTTTTGCAAAGATTTACATACTAATAACACTTTAAAGTACATATTGTTTACTGCAAAATCGGCACTAGTTAGAAAAAAAATTATAAAGACAGTGACCACTTAATGCCTTTTGCTAAATGAAAAGAAACATTTAAAAATCATATGTACTTAAAGGTACCGAAATAAAAATATGAAACTTATACAGAAAGTGCAGTCGTCTTGCAAAAAGTTGTGGTTGTTGCAGCAACAAAGCAAGTTCTTTTCTGCACAGATCTGTTCTGACATACAGTATCAGATTTTTTGTCCCGTCTGTTGCCATGGCTATTACTGTCAATCATCGCATTTTTGGATTCATTCCCACATTTAAATATGGTTGTCCATCTAGAAACTTTGCAGTGTGTAGCATGAGAAATAAAACTTTTATTCAAATTGTGAATGGGCTATAAACAGAAAGTGAGCAAAGTGCAATGAATCTCTTATATACATTGTGTTTACACTTTGTTGGTTGTGATGAAAGGAACATGTAAAACACAGTAAGTGAGAGTGCTGAATGAAAACTCCAGAGTTTCTGACTGACTTAAACACCTCTGATTGGCCATTTCATGAATGCCTAGCCCTAATTTCTGTGGTTTAAAAATTTAGATCACATTAGGGCTTTTCACACTTGAACTAGTTAACCCTGGGTCGTTGTAAACCCCACGTAAATTTAATCCTGTTATTTTGCATCACTTTTCACAATGCTCATAATTTACCCGGAGCGAACAATTAATCCTGGGTATTCATTAGCTGACATTACACACCATATATTTCTAAAACTTGGGTTAACGTCTTTATCTGCATATTTGCAATGGCAGTGTTAATTGGTTGGACAAGCGCAGCATGTGACCTGTTTATAAAAAGCTCTAGTGTTGTGCGTCCTCAAATTATACAGGTGCTGGTCATATAATTGGAATATCATCAAAAAGTTGATTTATTTCACTAATTCCATTCAAAAAGTGAAACTTGTATATTATATTCATTCATTACACACAGACTGATATATTTCAAATGTTTATTTCTTTTAATTTTGATGATTATAACTGACAACTAAGGAAAATCCCAAATTCAGTATCTCAGAAAATTAGAATATTGTGAAAAGACACCTGGAGCCACACTCTGATCAGCTGATGAACTCACAACACCTGCAAAGGCCTTTAAATGCTCTCTCAGTCTAGTTCTGTAGGCTACACAATCATGGGGAAGACTGCTGACCTGACCGTTGTCCAAAAGACGACCATTGACACCTTGCACAAGGAGGGCAAGACACAAAAGGTCATTGCTAAAGAGGCTGGCTGTTCAGAGCTCTGTGTCCAGGCACATTAATAGAGAGGCGAAAGGAAGGAAAAGACAATTAGTGAAATAAATCAACTTTTTGATGATGTTCTAATTATATGACTAGCACCTGTATATTGCAAAACTGTACTTTGAAGTTTTTCGGAGGATAAAGGTAAGAATTAAATGGTCTCTTTTCACTCCAATTGATGCATTTTATTTATTTATTTATTTTTTTACCATTTGATGTTTTTCCCCATCAAACGCTGAAACGGCTATTTATACACAACGAGCTTGGTTTCCATCATGACCAAAGCATGTGAATGAGGCAAGCGGTTGCTAAGCATCTAGTCGTAACATTCTAACACCATATCGCTTCACATGGCATGCGTTTGAAGGGAAGGAAAAGATGTGGTAGAAAAAAAGTGTACAAGCAATAGGGATAAACGCACCCTGGAGAGGATTGAGAAACAAAACCCATTCAAAAATGTGGGGGAGATTCACAAAGAGTGGACTGCAGCTGGAGTCAGTGCTTTAAGAACCACTACGCACAGACGTGTGCAAGACATGGGTTTCAGCTGTCGCATCCCTTGTGTCAAGCCACTCTTGAACAACAGACAGCGTCAGAAGCGTCTCGCCTGGACTAAAGACAAAAAGGACTGGACTGCTGCTGAGTGCTCCAAAGTTATGTTCTCTGATGAAAGTCAATTTGGGTCCCAGAGTCTGAAGGAAGAGAGGAGAGGCACACAATCCACGGTGCTGGAGGTCCAGTGTAAAGTTTCCACAGTCAGTGATGGTTTGGGGTGCCATGTCATCTGCTGGTGTTGGTCCACTGTGTTTTCTGAGGTCCAAGGTCAATGCAGCCGTATACCAGGAAGTTTTAGAGCACTTCATGCTTCCTGCTGCTGACCAACTTTATGGAGATGCAGATTTCATTTTCCAACAGGACTTGGCACCTGCACACAGTGCCAAAGCAACCAGTACCTGGTTTAAGGACCATGGTATCCCTGTTCTTAACTGGCCAGCAAACTCGCCTGACCTTAACCCCATAGAAAATCTATGGGCTATTGTGAAGAGGAAGATGCGATATGCCCGACCCAACAATACAGAAGAGCTGAAGGCCACTATCAGAGCAACCTGGGCTCTCCTAACACCTGAGCAGTGCCACAGACTGATGGACTCCATGCCACGCCGCACTGCTGCAGTAATTCAGGCTAAAGGAGCCCCGGCTCAGTGTTGAGTGCTGCACATGCTCATACTTTTCATGCTCATACTTTTCAGTTGGCCAAGATTTCTAAAAATCCTTTCTTTGTATTGGTCTTAAGTAATATTCTAATTTTCTGAGATACTGAATTTGGGATTTTCCTTAGGTAAAACATACTCTGATTGTGGAAAATGGCACATCATTATTTACAGCAGATTCTCATGATTGATGAGTCCAAACTCAACATAATCCATTGTGTCAATCACCAGATATTCCTCACGGAGTTACGACACATAAAACCCTACAGGCGCTAACTAAAATCAAATGTAGCTTTCACGTAGCATTTTCCCTTGTAACTTCATGAAACATGCATAATCGTAGAAAATGGCACATTACTTACAGTGGATACTCCCAATTGAAATGAGTCCAAAAATCGACATAATCCACTGCGGCGATCACAAGATATTCCTCATGAAGGAACAGTTTTAAAAATGCCCATTAGGGGGCGTCAAGAGCTAAACAAGAAGGCAATCTTGGTTCCAAATGTTGTAACTTTTGATTACTTTATGCTATCACCACAAAATTTGTTCCAGATGCAGCTCACAATTAGGGGAACTTCACCAAAATGAATTGTTCTTCTACATTATTTTCTTCCTGAGTTACTGCATATCAAATAAGAAATATATGTAAAATTATATATATATATAAAAACCTTTTTGTTTGTTTGTTTCTCAGCATGAGAATGTTCAAATGTAATGTTTTTTTAAGGCTTAAGGGGTTAATGTTTTTGGATTGTTTTGTTGACGAAACACTGCAAAAATGTATTTCCAAGAAATTGCAGTAGACAAATAACTCCCGTTAATAAGAGCGGTGGATATAATTTTTTTTAACAAGCGAATGCCATTAAAAACATGGTAAGTCTATCTCTCACAGCCTCACTTTCATACCTGTCGTAGCGCTGCTTTGAATAAGGTCTGTTGTGTACAATTTTAGTTTGACAACTCTAACTTTTTTACCTGACGCTTTTGGGCAACTTCATGAAGGTTACAGGTGGCAGTAATGACAGAAGCATTATAAATATATCATATTACTCAAAACATCATCGACAGCTGCCCATAACTTGAGCGAGCGAGTCGCATGAAAGCTTGAGAGGTGGGGATATTCAGCGGCCGTGTCTGTAGGGGTTCAGGAGGTGCAGACGTGACCGTGTCCCCAATACAGCACTGAAGAAAAGCCCAGAGCCGCCTTTGAGATGGAAATGTTACTGAGGTAGCGAGGGTGTCCAAGGCAGTATGAATTATTCAAAAGAACCTTTTGAGTCTTGACGGTCAATATCTGTGACTGAAAGGAGAGACAAGCCCAGAACCGCGGTTCTCAGAATAGGATTCTTAGATCTGAAAGTATGAGCTGGTTTGTCTGTAATAGGCATTTCTGTCAGAGCCGTGAGATGTGAACTAGGTTACAACTAGTTTGGCATAAGAATGTGTGCGAGTATCAGGCTTTGTGTAGCATTGATAGCACAGCCGAGTTCACACACAATGCCATGAATACATGTTTCATGCCCCTTCATGCATGCATAAAAACATGAGTAGCCTGCCATAGATGTTTTATCAAGAAAAGCAGGAAGAAGAACTCTTTCTTAGTATGTCAGCAAGGATAGATCAGCTAGGTAAAAAAAAACAGGTTTTATTGAATAATCTTAGGCTTCATCTGACAAGTGTTGTTATACCAGATTGCTTCACAACAACATCCCATAAAACCCAGAAATTGCGATATTCCTCTTATCTCTTATAAGACAATCATTCCATGAAACCCCCCCCAATCATAAGATATGGTAACATGCATTGCAAGAGCAATGAAATAACATAAAAATGGTTTTAACACAAATAAATGTGGTGTCACATGACAGAATTAGCCTATACAGCATCCACGTTCGTGCCGTTGCTCCCATTAAAGCATTATTATTATATTATTGAAAGTGCCTCTCGCAATTCAAAATGCATATGCAATGTCTGATGAGCGTAACTGGTAGCATAAGCATTATGAACTGCAGAGGCACTTTCAACACTTTTCCCATAAATTGAATATGGAAGGCGATTGGCCGAAACTTTACTCAAGTTTTAAATATGGATATTTTTTTTACACAAATGCATCGATTCACTTCAGAAGGTTTTTATTAACCCCCTCGTAGTATACAGATGAGCGGTGTGTTATTCACTTTGGCGGTTGTTATCTGGGAATAACGTTCCGCTGGAATGCGCGATTGACCAATCAGAATCAAGTATTCCACAGAGCAGTGTAATAAAGCTTTATAAACGAATGAGTTGTAAAAAAAAAAAATTCACCCCCTCACAGTTGCCATCAAGGGCAAAATTAGCCGTATAGACCAAAAGCACAATTTGTCCCAGCCTGTAAACGTGTTTTTCTGCTGTAAAGTTGGGCATTTTAACATGGAGCTCAATGAGATTCTGCTCCCTTCTGGAGCCGGTCTCTAGTGGCCAGTCGATGAAGTGCAGTTTAAGTCACTTCCGTACTGGCCAGGTTGCCGCTTGGAAAAATAGTAAGCATCAATGTGGTTAATTTCAATTGTCTCATTACTCTCTGCATTTTACAAATATTTGGGAAAAGTGAAAGATATGATATAATTTGCGATATACCCGAAATTGTGTACGGAAAACAATCGAGGACAGCGATACAACACAACTTACCCGACTATTAGTTTATGTTTTAGGAATGACATCATTACGCACACCATTTTATTGGTAAAATTCCAATTAGATGGAAACAGGCTGGAGACAGCAAATTTTGCAGTCTCTTTTTAACGCATTTTAACAAAAAAGTGCCAAAAGTGGATGGATACTTGGCTATTGTGAGCTGGAAGGTTAGTTCTGAGCTCACCTCAACGAAGAACATGGTTGTTTGGGCACCCAAAGGCTTTGAGACGCTGATCTTGTTGGTTATGAAGCAGTGTAGCCCAGCAGCAGCATATTAAGAAGATGAAAGCTGAATGCGGTAGTTTAATGTTATTACTGACGCGAGTGAGAGAAGATCACAGCTAAGACAGTCTGCCTCTTGGTGATAATTTCTCGTTCTTTCATTCTTTTCTTTTAATGGAAGACCAAAACAGAATTACTCACTGAATTAAGGTCTTTTATTTTTGATATCTATCTGACACGGTTTTAAAAAGAATACATAAGCAATGTGAAGCTTTGAAAGAGTACTTGCTTTTGGTTTGGAAGATGTCTTGTTTGGAATAGAATACTAACATGTATAAATGTGTGTGTTTTTATAGTACGCATGGACTACCCAGACAAAATGAGCATCATATCCGATCAGAGAAAACTGTGACAAGGTGTAAACAGGCCCATTTTTGCTTCTGGGCTTTAAATCAGAACCCTTATTAAAATAGCTTCTATTATATTGACTGATTTTATCGTGTCTTTTTATTTTTATTTTATTGTGTTATTTTATTTTATTTACTAGGGCTGAACGATGCATTGAATTTTCATCGTCATCGTGATATGAACTCGCGCGATGAACACATCGCAACAGACAGCCTGACATGATGAATAAGGGAAAACGGTTTATTAGTTTATTATGGTGAAAAAAACCAGCACTTCAGCTATATGGAATTATTTTGGATTTAGGAGAGAATGACGCGTTACAAACACAGGTACTGTGTAAAACATGCCGAACAGTGGTGGCAACTTCATCACCACCTGCAATACAATCATAAAGACCTACACGAACATTTCAAAACTAGCCAGAAAACAAAACCAAAAACATTGAGTAGCAAATCTAAAACTTGGCCTTCACTACAACAATAGTCAATTTCTCAGAGTTTTGCGAGTGTGACTCCTTATGACACAACATCCAAACGCCACAGAGAAATCACATCAGCTGTAACTCGTTTTGGCGAAGCATATGATGCCTATAAACACAGTGACTAAAGACGGTTTTGTGAGCCTGATAACCAAATTGGACCGAAGATACCAGATTCCATCACAGACTTATTTTTCGCAAGTCGCCATTCCAAAAATGTATGACGCATGCAGGGAGAGCCAGTGGAATCGGAACCGAGTCAAGTTGAACACTACGCTTGTACCACAGATCTTTGGTCCAGTTGAACGACATGCACTTTCTGGATCAAGACTTTGAACTGAAAACGCAATGTCTACAGACAGCCTACTTCCCCGGACAACACACCGCAGAAAACATTGTGTGTGGACTAAGTGATGCTTTGGCCAGCTGGGATTTGCGGGAAGAGCAGCTAGTTTGCATCACCACCGACAACGGGGCAAACATTGTGAAAGCCACAGAACTCAACCACTGGGCCAGACTTCAGTGCTCTGGCCATAGTCTGCATCTTGCCATTGGTAAGTGTAAATGGTATGTGCTTTACGCTTCACATCGGGGTCCTAATCAGCCTGTGGGGGTTGTATTCGCTATAACAACCACCTCGCTCTACATTATCAATAAAAGCATGTCAAAAATTATCTATTTGATTTCTTTATTCAGTGGGAATAGGCTATTCAATGTTTAGGTTCTATGTTCGCAAAGACATGGGAACAGTGTAGCTAACATTCACATTTGAATATTTGTTGCACGTCATATCAATATTAAACTGTTATCGCACTTTGCAGCTTTTCCTCATATCATTATTTACATGTATAATCTAAATATCTACTTTTATTTACTTATTTTATGTTTATACTTTTAGAATTTAGTTCATTATGTATTTAAACAATTTTGACTATTACTTTACATACAGATTCTGGTCCACTAATTAAAAATTGTTTGTTTCTAACCATAGAAATTTGTACTGTAGCTGTACTAACTTTGTGTAAAAAATTAGGATTTTATGAACACATTTACTTTATTTTAATTTCAGGCGGTACCCTTAAAGCGTACAGCTGATGCCCATGTTATTTTTATTTTTTCCAGTTAAGCGGAAACTAAGTGTGCTTAGCACCTGCAAGCCTGGATAATTTCACACCCAAACTAATCCTGTTATATACTCCTGAAACTCCTGAAAAAGTGCCAAAGTAATACACTTAGCATGTGTTCAAATGGTCAGTTTTGTAGAACAGTGTGAAGGCCATTGAACAGGATAGACTATCCAGCAGTGAGCTTTAGATGGCAATTAAAACATTGCATAATTAACATTGTCATTAAAGAGGACATGTCTGATTAGATCAGGCTGGTTGGTAATGACCTGTCTGAAAACTGAGCTGTGTCAGACGTTCAGACGGCTCCATCTCCTGCTCTTTTGCACACAGAAGTCTCATGTTGGCAAGTCTTGCCTTTCACAGACTCTCTGGCATCAAGTTCAAGAGGCAAGGAGGCTGAATCTTTGCACCATGTCTGTCTTTCATGTATCGCTCCTCTGCTCAGCTGGTCAATCTTTCGTTAAAAACAAATGTAATATATTGGAGCATATCGAAAAGCATGCATCTGTAATTGCTTAAAGTGATCTTGTCATGAAAAATCTTTTGAAAAAAGATTTCAGACTGTAACGACATGCTGTAAAACTTCCTTCCCAGTCCAAAAAGACTAAAATGAGGGGGAACAAAAAAAACCCCCTGTTTGTTTTGAACCTTTTCAGCTTGATGACATCAGGCAGATGAATACATTTAAACATTTCAGGTGTATTGCTTTATGAATCTGTCACAATATACAAAGCTGTTATTGAAAGCACTGTAAATATGTCCTATTTACAGATCAGATAGAGTGGACAGTTGTTATAAACTAACTGGTATAATGGTTTTGGTGCAGAAACCTTGACAAACATCAGCTTACTATCCTCTTAAGAGCAAGGCGACATGACCAAAATCTTAAAGGGGTATATATTGATATTCTTGATATTCCTCTACAATAAAAACATAAGGCAAGTTTCAGAACTCAAAACTAACTCCTCAGTTTAAAATACGGCTGAAACTAACAATAGTTTTTTCAATAGATTAATTTTATCGTTTTTTTCTCTTAATTAATCGAATAGCCTAATGATATTTTTTCCCCTGTTAATCTATTGTGTATTTTCTGAATAGTCAATTAATCCTTAGATTAGGGCTGGGCGATATGGCCAAAAAAGCATATCTCAGTATTTTTTGGTTGAATGACGATACACGGTATAGACCTATATCCCGTTTTTTTTTCTATTTGGCTAAAAAAAAAAAAAAAAAAATTGTATTTATTTTAATAATAATTAATTTTCACATCCTGCCCAATGATGTCCTAAAACAATGTTGATATTGAAGGCTATAAACCGATACGGTGAATGTAATGTAGGCTATGCAAGTGCAAAAATCACATTACATTCTAACATTACAATCAAAAAAAAAAAGAATAATTCATTAAACTAAAAGTGAAAATAAAAAAACATTTGATTACCCCATTATAATGGTCACTTAAATATACAAATATACTTACTAAAATTCCACATATGGCACATTTATTGTCCAACAACAAATATTTTAGAAATCTGTATATTTTAGTCAGAATTATTGCGTTCCTATTCTATTGCTCCGTCTGTTTGGAAGCCTGAATGTAAGCGGAGATTCACTTGCAGAAGGCTCGTCCTCTTCGGACAGCAGAATGGACATATTTGCATGACTTTCTAACATTTACAGATGGAGAATATCCTGTGAAATGTAAATTAAGCACTGAGGAAAGCGCCACATTTCAAACGCATTGAACACCGCAAGTATTCATCTGTCTGTCAGCACAAGTCTCTCTCAGAGCATCTGACTGGGCAAGCTGCTTTAAACTATACGTGTTGGCTATATCTTACCAGTTATTTTAAAGCCCTTAGTATAAAGCATGCAGATGTGCTCATATGAATCGACTGTATATCGATATAAACGGTATTGCCTCATTCCATATCGTTTAAAAAAAAAATAGATCGATATATCGTACAAACTCGATATGCTGCCCAAACCTTAGATTTAATTACCATGTATGAACTTTTACCTAATGATATTTATTACAAAAGACTAACTAAAACTAACTAACTAACCATAGCAGTATTAAACTGCTGTGGTTAGATATTTTTAATAACCAACAACAGTGTTAAATGCTTTGTAATTGGTTGCAGAGAGTATGCTTGAGTCGTGTGTCTGGCACCCACTAAAGTTTGTATGAAATTGAATGCTTTATGAATGCAGGCCATATTAAGCACAAAATATGGGACTGACAACTGTATTGTAGTGCTGTGTAAAAAAAAAACTTGAGCTGCCGTCTCGTTGTTTTGAGGTCGGAGAGTCCTGGGATGGGCAGAGCACCATTTTATTTGGTCTTTGTTTGAAAAACTTCCACACTTTTTTTTCCCTGATTTTCAGCATGACCAGAGTCAGAGCCACCGTTATTGAGGATGACCACAAACAGCTCATCGAATCAAAGCATTCCACTCAGATTGACTCATTTACATAATCTATGGAATCGATTACGTCAACGCGTCATTCCAGCCCTAGTTTAAAATATTAAAAGTGCCCTAAGCAATGTCACGCGTTTTTAGGCCAAAACATTTTTTGCCACATGCAACAAACATCTCCTCACTATCCGCTAGCTGCCTGTCCCCTGAACACACTGTAAAAAACGCGGTCTCTGTAGTCTCCACAAGCTCCAAAATCAGCAACAAAAACAAACTGGTGCAGTCTGGACAACGAAGCACAACAAACAGTCGACAAGAATGATTTGGGGGTGGAAGTGTGTTCAGGGGACAGGCAGCTAGCGAGATGTTGTTTGCTGTATGTGACAAAAAATGTTTTGGCCTAAAAACGCGTGACATCGCTTAGAGCACCTTTGATTATCCTTCTGAAACACCTCGATCTGCAATACGACAACTGTAGTCAATAGTTTTGTCCCCTAAAACTCATTTTTAATCACCAAAATGAAATATTTCAACGTTTTTCCTGTGAAAATAATTTTTACATGCCTTTAAAATAGCTTGAATGTAACCCTTGCTTCATTTAGTATACATGGATTCGTGAATATACAAATTAGTCCCACCTCCACTCAATCACACCAGCTTGGAGATCCTCTTGGTCAACTTTACTCAAGTTGCTGTAGTAAATGCTGCACAAAGGCAAGTGGAAATACTGGTTTAATTCAGCCATATATGTGTGAACCAGAAACTAGTTCAGAAGAAGATGTGGAAGAGTGAATTATACAGTCTATGTATTAGAATGGTAATTCATGCATCTACGATGTCGGACACAACGGTAATTAAGTCAGTATCCTTAGAAACGTGTTGAACAATTTATAACGTCAGTGGACAAAGACATTATAACATCGTAATGTACATCATATACATAATTCACCCGCAATATTGCTAAATGTGCCAGATTTTTCATATCAGGAAAATATACCGAAAAATATAGCAGGATAACCTGCTTCTCTTAGGACGCCACTGCTTCACAGTTAATGATATGCTAAAGTCCGCCCACATGTGGACGGGATTGATTACAACATGTTGTGATGTGGAGAACAAGGACCATTTCAAACCACGTTTTTGAGACTTCAGTTTCAAGGAGAAAATACTCTGCAATGGTGTTGACGTATGAATTTGCACATGGTTTGTCCTAAAGCATATTTAAAACACCACATAGACATATTAAAAACGTATTCACCACAGGAGGCCTTCAACATATGTCAGTGCTACTGAAACTACGCCTCTATCACAGTGCTTGCCATCTAGAGTATCAACACACAGCATGCTGTAAAGGAGGGTGCAATGAAGTTAGTTATTTCCTCAAATGGAGTGTTTTCCCCAGAGAGTAAAATGAGGATGGAAAATTATAATTTTTTACAAATGTTGGACCTTTTTTGGTGCAAAAACGAACCATTGCAAACTTTATGAACTAACCTTGAGAAAATCTAAAAATCTGGAACTGTGTTTCATGACCCCTTTAAATCATGTTTATTTGACCGCTTTCAAATGTTTAATTCATGACATATGTAGTAATACCTTTCTGTGGTTTAATGCAGTGAACTCATTACAAAATAAAGGCATTTCTGCTAATTTAGATTTTTTTTTTTTTAAGATTATTCATAACAAGTAAATAAGTCTGGCATCAGTGCAAAAACAGCTTCTTCACCAGATGTTAGTTCCACATCACGACTCAAAAATAAATCAATATCAATCAGCAAAGCTGTCTTGCGCTCTATAGTATGACATATAGTATAGCTGTCTGCTTGCGATGTTGTACCCTTTTACAAAGTCTTGATTTTGTTTTTGGGGTCTTCTAGAACAGACGTTCAAAAAGCACATTATTCTCTCATATTCTCCATTGTTGCGGCTCCTCTCTTCCCAGTCTGTCAGTAACTCTGTTTAGTTCCTGTCTCTGTGAAGCCCTGCCTTCTGAAAAGCACAACGTGCTCTGATTGGTCGGCTGGAGCACTGTGTTGTGATTGGTGTTTGGGAAATGTCCCGCCCCTTTATTCTGCGTATTAATTAGTTTCAGGAGTTCAGAAACACTGACACTGATAGAGAATACGTTACACACTAAAGAAAGGAAAAAAAGCATAAAATAGGCCCTCTTTAAAGTCACCCAGTCAAACGCTCTGCTTTTATAGCTTGTACATTCTGCTAAACCCCTCCACTAAAAAGGTGTGTAAGTGGTGGTGTAATTTTTAATTTTTAGGCGAACCGTCCTTCTGCGAGCGGTGCTTATAGAGGGGTGGTTTAGTGTAGTGTTGAGGTAGAAGGACTGAAGGACGTGTTGTGAAAGACAGATGAATAAGGGGAGCAGATGGGTTTGCCGTGGGTGAGCCTTTAGAAGAGATAAAGCAGAGATCATTCAGACAATCAGCCCGTGCCCCGATGCAATCATCCCATCTCATCTGCTTTCAAGAGCTATTGGGCTTTTTATTGAGCTGTTGTGCTGCAGACAGAGGCAGTCTGATAGCACTTTAACCCTCTGATAGGGTTAATATTAAACCCTAGCCTTTACTACGCCGGCGGCATTTAGTCTTACAAGACATGAGCTGAAATAGTTTTGTATAGATGAATGGGCCAAAATACTTTCAGATGCTGAGCTGCTCTCGTCAGCAACACGAGAACAACTTCCAACTACTCCTGCAAGTTAATGATTTTAAGGGTTGAATTTCTGTTTAATTTTGTCCAGTCATTTTCTGTCAGACTGGATGACTTAATTATTTATGCAGTCACAGCTGGCTGATAGTTTTTTTTTTACGGAACAGCTTTCAGTTTAAATTAAGCTTTTCAAAAATTATGTCAAAAAGTGTGTGTGTGTGTGTGTAAATACAGTCAAACCAAAATGTATTCAGACACCTTCAACACTCGCACATTATCACCGTTTATTCACTGTAGTTTAGAGAATAGTAATACATATTAAAGGAACTGTGTCAGAACAAACTCATCTTAGATAGTTAGATTTAAGAACACAATTAGATGATACCAGTTTAGCTCAACCAATGAGCAAGCAAAGCTTCATTTAGTTCAGTCTGTGGGGTCAAAGGTCACATTAGCAATTAAAGAACAAACACTTCAGCAAAACACGCTCAGCTCAAAGTGTGGGACTCCTTGTATCAGTTTTACAGGTAGTCACTGTATGAGGAATGTTTGGGTGTAATGCGTCACAGCTGACTTTATTTTGCTCTCCTCTCTTACAGAAATGAGCTCTAGTGTCCAGCACACACTAGTGACACATGATCTCTGGTGTCTGAATAAGGATTGGTTTGACTAACACACACACACACACACACACAGGAGACATTTACTTTACACAAAGAGTTTACTGCCTGAAAGGATGATGATTTTCATCATAATATACTTTAAAAATAAAAACAGGTATTAAAGTCCATGTATAAACTCTCATTTGTAATACAAATAATATTGTAAATATATTTACTTTTGATTAAAGGATTAGTTCACTTCAAAATGAAAATGTCCTGATAATTTACTGACCCCAGTCTTATCCAAGAT
>CM031958.1:4799162-4886662 GCA_018749465.1 Paracanthobrama guichenoti
CTTGGGTCCTGCGATCCATGTGGATGTTACTTTGACACGTACCATCTATCTAAGCATTGTTGAGCCCATGTACACCCTTTCATGGAAACGGTATTCCCTGGTGGCTGTGGCTCTTCCAGCAGGATAATGCTCCTGCCACAAAGCACAGATGGTTCAGGAATGGTCTGAGGAGCACAACAACGAGTTTGAGGTGTTGACTTGACCTCCAAATTCCCCAGATCTTAATCCAATCGAGCATGGGATGTGCTGAACAAACAAGTCCGATCCATGGAGGCCCCACCTCACAACTTACAGGACTTAAAGGATCTGCTGCTAACATCTTGATGCCAGACACCACAGCACACCTTCAGGGCTGTTTGGCAGCAAAAGTGGGACCAACCCAATATTAGGTCACAATGTTATGCCTGATTGGTGTGTGTATAGTGTCCACAGTCTAAATCCATACAAAAACTGTCAACTTCTCCAAGATGCTTGGAACAAAAGCATGAAAGTTTTAAGCACTTATGAAAAAACTGTGAGGGTAAAAATCAGTCATCAATAATTTTTATTCACCAATTAACTAAATCAAATCAATATTTTATCTAACCACCCACTACCTTTTAAAATAGCTTTTTCCAAAGGTACACTTAAGGTTGTTCCAAGCCTCTTAGAGAAGTCACGTATAAGCAAAAGATAATGGTCTTAAACATATATTGTTGTGAAGCATCTAATATGCTTAAACCTTTTGCTCAGTACTGTAGAAAGAGCTTGAATGACGTTTCAGCCAAGCTGTATCAGTGTGTACGATGAAGTATCGTCTTTCGTGTGTTAAGAGACAAAGCTGTCTCTCTCAAACAGTGTAAGGACACTAACGACTGACTTACAGCAGAGCACTTGAGCCAGGTAATCAGTTGTGTCATTTTAAACTCTGAAATATAATCCTGAGAGCTCAAGAAAAGCTTTTGGGTCTCTGTGAACGGCCGATCACTGTTACGTGGTTCATGACCTGCACGCATGTGTGAATCTGATAGCAGAGCAGCATACGCACGGTCAGGTTCTGTTGGGATGTTTGTCCTTAAACCCAAAGTTATTTTCCATTTAACACTACTTCTCTCCAGACCTTCTGAATTTGAGCTTGAGTTGCTGGAATCTCTTAACTGCGTCACACAAGCGCTTGTCAACATTTTTCCGTCTCTTCCATTTCTTTTCACCTATGAAACAAAGGCCTGGACCAGTGTTGCCACCTTGTGGAACTAGTATAATGATGCACATGTGCATAATATGCCGTCCAATTTTTCTAACTGCGCAAACTCTGTTTGCACAGTTAGAAAAATTGGACAGCATGCTATGCTAATGAAAAAAATATACATTACATGCATTGTGTGCGTATCCTAGCATATGCGTAAAAACTGTAGAAGTATATTTTGGGCTTTACAGACACATCAGCATGAAGTCAAGTAAAATGTATAGTATGCTAATTGTTATTAATTGTATAAAAATTGAGTAACTACCATTTATTCTAGCCAAGAACCACCTACTTGAAACCCTCTGAAACAAAGTGACCAATCACAGTTACATTTTACGTGTGGTTTGATCTAAAATCCATGATTCTGCAATCAGCACACCGAGGCCCTGTCCCGAATAGATCCCTAAGCCCTCACGATCTTCTTCCGAGTCCACACTTACACTACGTAATGCCACTTTAACTGTCGGGTAGAAGTCTGCTGCGGAGCTCACTTCGGCGTGGCCTTGGCAAAGGTGTGCTTCGAGGGCGCATATTGGCCTCCTTTGAAATAGGGCTGCACGATATATCGTTTTAGCATATCCGCGATAGTCACATCACAGGACGTGCAATGTCAAGTATAGGGATCATAGTTGATCCGTGATCCGTACGGGCCAGCTGCTTCCGGTTCAGAACGCATGTGATTCATTGATTAATTGCAAAGTTTAACCATCATAGAGTGAAAGTTTATCATTCGCATGTGTTTAAGTCGAGGCATCAAGCGCAAGAGGACTCAGAAAACATGAGCTTAAAGGGACGTGCACGCAAAACGGAGAGCTTAAACGGACGTGCAAAAGTCAAAATGCCTGTCTCGGCGAGTATCCTCGTAAACACAGACGGTTATGTGTCATTTATATTAGTCTGTGCATTCGTCTTAAAGGGACAGCAGCCCAATGTACCCACAGCTGTTCTGTCACCATTGGTGATATGGTGAGAAAATGACATTTGTAGCTTTGACAAAGATAAAATGTATTAATTAATTAATTATATTTCATTTATTTAGTGAAGACTGTTATTTTACATTTATCACATTTCTGTACCTGAATATACTGTTAGATTTACCTGAAAAACATAAAGCACTGCTTATTTCTGTTGTATCTTTCTTCTGTTGTATTATCTTTGTTTGTAATTTGTTTATTATTTTCTGTGCAGATTCCCTCGCCTACGAAATCACCCCAAATAATCTAGAATGATTAATTCTTTTCAAATAGAGCTATTCAAATCATCTGGTGAAATTGTTTTTATATCGCTATATATATCGTGGGAAAACAAAATATCACAATGTAGGTTTTTTTTTTTTTGTTTGTTTGTTTTTTTTTATATCATGCAGCCCTACTTTGAAACCTAAAATGACAAGTCGGACACCCTGCACCCTGTGCACTTAACGGCACTTGCACCTGGTGGCCATTGTAAGGGTGTACTCCCACTAGGTGCTCTGAACTGTGCCCGGCCGCGTTTGACCCCCAAAGTTGGGCGCGGTTCGTTTTGCCGGCCCTGGCCCGCTTGGAAGAGGTGGGCCAGAGCACGTTTCGGTTGGGCTCGGTACACATGTAGTGTGATTGCTAATCGTGCCGGAGCACTGCTGTGTGCTGCTGTCATCATTACGACAGAAAACACCAATCTATTACTACCTGGATACACTTTTTTTCGATTAAATCAAGTATATTTAGGTTTATAACGGTCCTGGTTCTCACCTTATTGATGACCATGAATTGTAAATCTGCAAATTCCTCCATCAAAGTCAGCTGCCTCTGTAATAAATGATAAATCTATTAGGCAGTCTATTAGCGAAATCGCTCTTCTTCAGGTGAATGACGCAAGCGTCCTCCGGCCAATAACGTTAAGTGCAATGTGAGTGGGGAGGGGGGACAATCGTGCTCTGGGACACGGTACAAGGCAATCGTGCCTAGTGTGAGTACACCCTAAGACCACAAGTCCACATGAAGTGTGCCATTAGGGACCGGGTCTGATATAAATCTGTGCACCCTTACTCCCTAAAGCCAACCAATCACATTGGAGCTTATGATTTTATGAAAGCATTCTCCAGAGTGTCCCATGATCCATGAGCATGCCGTCTTAGATTTATGTAAAGGTTTATAATGTCTATAAAAGTCTTTAATATGATATGTTACAGATATTTCAATGATAGATGACTATTTTAAATGGCTCAGAACTTGTTATTAGTTATATTATCAAAAACATCTGCTCTCATATTTTCCTGTGTTAGATGAGATGAAATGCTGCTCTGCATTTGATGAGTCTGGATTGTTAGTGAAGTCTGTTGATGTGAATCTCTGTATTTCTGTGTAGGGAGCAGGCCTTGCTGACGGCACGCTATTCCCCAGTGTTAGGACGGCACAGAGATTACGAACGCATTCGTTACCCTCACGTTTATGATTCTTACGCTGAAGCCATCAAGACCTCTGCATTCGTTGGAGGAGCCAAGGTAAGAGCACACCCGCCACTAATCTGACTCTTCTGTAAGACACAGAGGAAAAATAAATCTCCGCTCTTAAATGCGAAATCTCTCCCCAGTGCTTTGTTTACTCCACATCATGCCAATCTGTTCAATTATATCACATTATCACACACTAGATTACCCAGAGCCTTTGTTTTTAATCCAGTTTTTATGATGTCTTAATTAAAATTCCTGCTGCAGGCCATCTTCCAGCGATTGAAATGAATTCATTTGGGCCTCATCTTTTTCCTGCGGGTGGGGTGGGACAGGTGGTTTAAAGCCAGTACGTTCTAGAGCCTTCTAGTGTGTGTACAGGGACGTTAAAGGTAGTAGAACTCAATACCTAAAGATTTTGAATTATAAGCCCACCTTGAGGTCAACTGAGTGTATATTGGAGGTCTTAACCTTAGTCTACGTTTCCCCACATTGGGCCTCATTCATGAATCTTTCGTAAATGTATGTGCAAATTCTGACGTCAAATGAACCTTTACGAAAACTCTCCTCCGGATTCACAGATGCTTTGGATACCATTCGGTAGTTAAACCTGTGCAGGGCTCGACATTAAGCCTTTTCATGTGCTTGTCCTTTGGACAAGTAAATTGGGCATTCACTTGTCTGGGTAAAAAATGTAATTCAATTTTTTTTTGTGTTGTAAATATAATTTATTCTGAAGCAATATTCTCACCAGTGTTCAGTCAGCTTTAACATATTTAAATCTGCATATTTGTGATATTTTTACCTTTTATAACAGCATTTTTCCCTAATCTTATTAAATATAGTCTATGCTTCAGCTTTCATTTTATATTCTTAAAGTTGATCAATAGAGTAAATTAGAATGGTACACTATAGGGCTGTTACCAATCAAATTAAATCATTTACACTGAAAAATGACAACTGCATTAAATAATGTTATGAGATCGTTTTAAATGCTTTATGAATATACAAATTAGAAATGTTGGAAAGAATGTGTGAGCATGAAACTAAACCACCAGTAGGTGGCGGCAGGTCTTAATGAGTGAGTCACTGAGTCACTGATTCGTTCAGACGGCTGATTCATTCAAGTCGATTACGAACAGGTCACTGAATCTTTGATTCAACCGATTCATGTAAAGCTGAATGATTCAGTGACACACTGTTGCTGTGAGATGCGTTACGGTTCTGCTGTGATCTTTGTATGGAACTATTTTCGCTGCTGAAATAGAACAAAAACAGTCAATATTGCATCTAAAATGTACGTGACTTAATGTTGATTTATTGTTTATGGAACTGTCATATCAAATCAGTGTCACATTTTCAATCGTGTTCAGGAAGGACTCCTGTCCGTGTGATTGTTGCTTAACTGTATCATGTTACAAATATAAAAACTCCACAGTTTCTCTGTGTAAGCGGCGCTCATTTGTTTAAATTTCTCCTCGAGAGGTTGCACGACCGTCAGTTCATTATATATTATTATCCACTATCGATCACCTCTTACACTGTGAATGCAGAATAATTCTTGCATTTTTGTGATTCCCTTGTTATTTTTTGTTATTGATGTTTTAATCAGGCTCTTGTCCGGTTGGGCAAGTAAAATTCTCTTTCACTTGGCCCTTCCAAAAATCCACTTGTCCGGGACAAGCAGACAAGTGTTAATGTTGAGCCCTGGTGTGTCTATTAATGAATTCCAAACATTCGTAAATAGGGTGCGCATACACGCTCATTCATAATTAGCATAATCCCCGCCCATGAGTTACAACTACGCAAATTATCTTTCTGGAAACTTCTGGACTTTCTTCTCCGGTTTGGCTCCAGTATATTGCATACATGCTAAAGAGACCAATTGGCCATATGCCTAGCAATAAATATTCAATTATCGTGTGTCCACCAAAGCATTTTAGCCTGTTAAAAAAATGCCTGGTGCTCTTCTGAAAACGGCCAGCTAGTGGTGCTTGAAAGTGCTTTGCAAGCACAGCGTACTTGATACTTTGGTTGCTATGATACAGAATGCCCATGGCAGTAATGTGTTACTAGTATCTCATTTTGAAGAATATTACTGAATATAAAAATGCATTAGGGCCTAACCAGCAATATTAACTTTTCCATTGTTGTTGAGTCGTTGTACAAGTAGGATGATTGGTCGGGGTTGTTTTTGTCCCGCCCCTCATCCACTGTGATTGGACGGCTAGGTAAAAAGTGACACTGACGAGCGCTGCCTATTGCTATTATCCAAAGTTTAAAAAAAAAAAGACTGGGCAAATCAACTCGTGAAATATGGTACATAGTGCATCAAAATGCAATGTCAGCAGTTTGCCTAAATTAGAACACAGAACGTCCAGATGTTTTACGCACCATTTACACGTGGTAGGGAGCAGAACATTTTCGTGAATCCAAAAATTTACGTCAGAGCGGCTTTACGAACGATTTACACAAAATTTTGTTCTGCTCGTGTTTCATGAATGCGGCCCAATGATTGTATCTACAATAAACTATAAACTTAGTAAGCTGTCATGCTACATAAGTGGCTCGTTGGCATGAATAATGTATAAAATAGGGCTTAAAAATTTTACCCCCTCAAACATTTGAATGGTAATATTAATTTAAATAATTGTAGTGATAACGAGTTAAGTGCCAAAGTTTTGTCCACGAGTAAATGTGTTAAGTAACAATAATGATGATTTACTTCCTATTAATAATAATAATAATAATATTTGAAGCACTATTTGAATGCTCAATGCAGTGATTTTGGCTCTGGCAATGTGTTTAGAGCAACAATATGTGACTAAGATGAGTAGCATTGCCAGATCTGACGCATGATGCTGTCTACTGTGATCAACAGCTGATTATGACACATTCATTAGTTCGGCATATGCTCTCAGTTTGGTGAAAATGAGTTGTAATTATAGGAGCTGGAGGAAGTGCAGCGTGCTAAAATTAGATATTTATTCTCCTAATTCTATAAATGATTTTCATTAGAGAATGTATAGCAAGCTCAGCTCAACCCACTGCATTATACTACTCAAAGAAAATGCACAAAGAAGTGCAGCTTGCGTTATGACTGATATTTCATTTCACTGAAGCACTGCGTTTTCAGTTAATTTCAGATGTAATAAAGCACACTGGTGGCCACAGTCCTCAACGTTGGTCTTCACCGTTTAGTTTGTGAATGTTGCCGTGAGCTAATGCATGATGAAGGTTTAATTGTATGTGCTTTGTGTAATTATGTCCTCTCTGCTGTGCCGGCAGATGCTGCTGCCCGAGGGGATCAGAAGAGAGAATAATAAGATGTATGAGGAGGTTGAGATCCCCCCCAACGATCCCATGCCCATTGGGTTTGAGGAGAAACCCGTGTTCATCTCGGAGCTGGACGAGGTCAGTGGCGGCTTATTTACAGCTGTTGACATTTATCAGTGCTTGTGTTCGCACTCCATGAGCTCTTCTCAAGTAATCCTCACTCATTTCTCCTGTTCGTATTGACTGATGACATTATGCCTAAAATCTCCCCCAAATGGTGTCAGATCCAGCATGCGATGGTTTGCAGCAGTGAGATATGTTTGTGTTTTGTTCTGTGAAGTGGAGCGCTGTCTTAATTTGTCTAATGGTGGGTTCAGACTACACGACTATCAGCCTGTTTTTGGCACGATCCGTTTGACGTAGGGTGACGTGATCCATAAACGATGCAAGAATCTATCGTCCCATCTGTATAGAGTGTCATAGTGGACGACAGCCAACGTCTGTGACATTTCACAATGTCACGACAGAAATATATATTTTTTCCTGGTCCTTCCGTCACATCTGTGATATTGACCAATAGGATTGCAGAAGCTCTTCCGTACACAGCTTTCAAACATAGAAAAAACGAAAGCGAGACGATGATATTGGTGGGGCTAGGTGGAATTATCCAATGGAGGAAAGGTTCGTGGAGCTATTGCAATAATACTCCAGCCTTTATGATGTTTCCTCAAGGGACTACCATGGCAGTGAAAAAAGATAAATGCTGCACTGGCTAACGATAGCCGAAGCGTTTCTGCAAACCACTGAGTACTGGAATTAACATTTAAAGGGCACCTTAAACCACAAGATGTAAAATTACTCTCTGATGAGTGTGTATGTGAAGTTTTAGCTCAAAATACCCCACAGATCATTTTTATAGCATGTTAAAATTACCACTTTTTGGAGTGAGCAAAAACATGTTGTATGTATGTGTCTCTTTAAATGCAAATGAGCTGCTGCTTCTGCCCCCTTTATATAAGGGGGCGGAGCTTCAAGAGCTCATGCTATGGCATACCGGCAACAACAAAACAGGACAATCTCACGCACTGAAAATCAGTCAGTAGTCAGACAATGATGCCTACAGAGCTAGAGAATATATGCAGCATGGAGAACAGATATGGTTTAGTTTAATTACAGTTATAACTCATGTTTTCTTCTTGCTTTTATCCACGATTAGTACAAGCCTGTTGTAGCGGACCCCGTCCGAATGATGGCCAAAACTTTACTGATGAGTTTTATGAAGTTCATTGTACAAAACACAAAAGATGAACCGTTTGTTTTCACTCCAGAAAATCAATGTAAGAGCTGAATAAAGCAGTACAAGAAGTGCACATTAAAGTCTTGTCCTTAAACTCTCTCTCCCTTGCATTATCATCTGCATACACAGAAAATTACACAAAACACTCTTTACATCTAAAGTGACGTCACTTTGCCCAGAATCTGTGAACAGCTTGTTCTGAGACAGTGCTTATGATTTATGGGGATTAAAAAAAGAGGAGTTGGTGGATTTTTATAATATTGGGTAATAGGTGCCCTTTAAGCAAACACGCTGCTTCGGTAGTCATTTAGAACATACCTACACCTACAATAGTCTCCAGTTATGACCATTGAAAAGCTGAACAATTACATTTGTCCATGGCTCACCAGCCAACGCGAGGAAAAAACAATGGCAAAGCATGCTCATCCTGGACATTAGCGGAATTCATATTCATGTAGACATAGCAGTTTATATTTTGTATACAAACCCGATTCCAAAACGCACACACACACACACACACACACACACACACACACAGGCCATCTCACAAAAAGCTTGCGAGTACAATTTGCACTGAAATGGTCAAATACACACAAATGTATGTACTAAATGACAGTCTTGATGAGTATGCACGTTAACCCCCGTCGTGACTTGCGAGTGAACGTTAACATTTGTGTAACTGCATGTAACCGTATCTGTGTATTCGCTCTGTGACAGCAGTCGAATAAACTGCTGCTGTCTCTGAGTTTCTCTGTGTCTTGTGTGGTTTGATTTAACCTGAATGACACTCACCGCTCTTGAATGACTAACTTTTGCAACCTTAAGTGTAAGGATTAATCTAATTTAATTTATTCAGGGAAGACCAATATTAATTTACATTTGATTCCTTATTAAATTTCTTTAGTATTTCTTACCTCAATACTAATGTTAGACCTACCTGGATCAAAGGTTTAGGTGAGATATTTATATACATTTATATGACAAGAGGGGCGGATTCCCCCATTTTCAGAAATAAAATTCAGGCCCTGAATGAATGTCTGTAAAATTCCCTATAAATAATTCTACATGATAAAAAGAAAGCTTCAAATAGATCGGTATCGGTGATCGTATCGGCAGATACTGCTTCCTGTGATCGACGATCGGTGATCGGCTCCAAAATTCCTGATTGGAGCACCCTTAGTGATGATTCAAAACTGTTGTTAATGCTGCTTGAATTTAGTTTCTGTTGTGCTTCTTTATCGTAATAGCATGATAAAATAGGATGTAAATTGGAGTAGTGTTTCTGTATTATTGATTTATCTTGTTCGATTGTGATTTGGTTTTGGTAAATACTGGGGGTAGGTCTTGATAAGCCTAGGGCTTCTACCTATCCCTTTTCGAACAGGGTGATGATTATGCAGAATTTTTGTTTCTGTTTTCATTATATTTGTTGTGTGTGTGTATATATATATATATATATATATATATATATATATATATATATATATATATATATATATATATATATATATATATATATATTATATTTATTTATATATTATTATTTATTTATATATTATTATTATTATTTTTTTTGTAATAGTTTTCATTCATTCATTCACATTTATGTCACAAACGTCTTGACCGTCCAAGTGTGACTCAACCATGCTTGCAGCACTTTTTTTCAAGTCAACTTTTTTCATTGACACCAAAGTACCAGAGCTTTTTAAATCACTACTGAAAACATAATGTCCATCCAAACCTGAAAGGCCCGTGAAACCTCTCTTCACCAACAGGAGGTCCAAACCAAAGAGGCTCACAAAGACTTACTTTAGCAAATAGGGTAGGCTTGATGTTGACAGGAAAGTGCACAACAACCTCCTCGCCAGACTAGAGGACATGCTGGCCGTGGTGTAGACTTTACTGTGGGTCTCCTTTAATTACAGTCATCAGTGTGTCAATCATAATGACAGCCGGATGGTCATGCCTGAGCTACAAGGTATGTTTAGATTCACAAGATCAGCAAAGGTGACTCGTTGATTGGCGAAGTCTTGAGTTTAAATAGATTGATTAGTCATGCCTGCTGAGTTGTATTGTGTTTTCTTTATTGTTATGTGAGGCTCAGCTGTTAATGGGTTTTAATTAATCTGTCAGTCTTTAATACACAATTTTTCCGCTTATAATGTTAGTCAAGGTTTATTGAACCAAATATAGTCAAAAAATATAATATAAAAAAAGATGTTTATATATATTACATACTGGGAGAATTATAAATAAATCAAGTAGAAAAAATAAAATAAAAATAAATAAAGAAGTGGAATAAACTGTGCAGTGAGTAAACTGTAGACTTATAAATATGTGGTTAACAGAAATGTACAAAGAAGTATAATGTGCAAACAGGTTTATAACAGGCTGTTACACAGTAACAACGAGAACAGAAAGTGCAGTGCAATGTC
This sequence comes from Paracanthobrama guichenoti, assembly GCA_018749465.1. Classification (NCBI taxonomy): domain Eukaryota; kingdom Metazoa; phylum Chordata; class Actinopteri; order Cypriniformes; family Gobionidae; genus Paracanthobrama; species Paracanthobrama guichenoti. Next base: position 4,809,824 of record CM031958.1, read on the forward strand.
AGTGTATCAATGTTTATCCTGAAGTGAAGTCACGTGATGTTAAGTGACTGAGTTCAGGAGTTTGATGGCCTGGGGGAAGAAGCTCCTCCTGAGTCTCTCAGTTTTGGCCATCAGCTCTACCTTTGCAGCGTTTGGTGTAGACGTCCTGCAGAGACGGGAGAGCTGGCCCTGAGATACGCTCGGATAAGCGCACGACTCTTTGCAGGGCTTTGCGGTCATGACTGGTGCTGTTCCCATACCACGCTGTGATGCACTGAGTTAAAACACTTTCTATCGCCCCTAAATGGAACGTTTTCAGGATAGCTGGTGAAACCCTGAATTTCCTCAGCTGGCGCAGGTGGTACAGTCTTTGCCTGGCTTTTTTCACCTGTGTCTGAATGTGAGCAGTCCAGGTCAGGTCCTCGGAGATGTTTACTCCCAGGTACTTGAAGCTGCGCACTCTCTCTACTGGTGACCCGCTGATCATGAGAGGGGAGTATGTCCGTTGCTGTCTCTTCCTGAAGTCCACAATCATTTCTTTGGTCTTGCCAACATTCAGCGAGAGACAGTTGCCCTGGCACCATGATGTTAGTTGCTCCACCCCATCCAAGTATGCCGTGTCGTTGTTGGAAATGAGGCCCAGGACAACAGTATCATCAGCAAATTTGATGATAGAGGTGGAGCTGTGTGTGGACAAACAGTCATGTGTGTAGAGAGAGTAGAGCAGGGGACTCAGGACACAGCCCTGTGGAGCTCCCACACTCAGGGTGATGGAGGTGGAGGTGGACTGGCCTATTCTCACCACCTGAGGCCTGCCAGTGAGGAAGTCTTCAATCCAGTGGCAGAGAGAAGAATTTAGGCCGAGATCCAGGAGTTTGGCGGTTAGCTTAATGGGAACTATGGTGTTAAAGGCTGAGCTATAGTCAATAAATAGCAGCCTTACGTAGTTCCCACTTTTGCTGTCGATGTGAGTGAGGGAGGAGTGGAGGACATGAGAGATGGCATCTTCAGTCGATCTATTGGGACGATAGGCAAACTGAAGAGGGTCCAAAGTGTCAGGAATGAAGGAGCAAATGGTGTTTTTAATGAGTCTCTCAAAGACCTTCATGACTATAGACGTGAGAGCCACTGGACGATAGTCATTTAGGCAAGAGGGTTTACTGTTCTTAGGGACAGGGATGATGGTGGATTTTTTTTGAAGGAGGTGGGGACCACAGATGTAGAGAGGGACTCATTAAAGATGGATGTAAACAACCCGATGAGCTGATCAGCACAGGACCGCAGAACACGGCCTGAAATACCATCCGGCCCGGCAGCTTTCCTGACGTCCTTGAGTGCCCTCCGAACTTCATCCTCCGAGACAGAGATTACGTGGTTGTTGCTGCTCTGAGGAATTCCCTCTGACGCGCCACTTGGCGGATTCTCGCTGCCACGATTACAATCAAAGCGAGCGTAGAAAGAGTTTAACTCATTCACAAGCAACGGATCAGCTCTCACCTCTCCAGAGGATTTAGATCCAAAAGAGCAGATGGACCTCAGACCTTGCCACATGTGCCGCGAGTCGTTGAGTTGGAAATGAGACTCCACTCGATCCTTATAACGGAGCTTTGCGGCTTTAACTGCGCGTCGGAGAGCATAGCAGGACGATCTGTATTCAGTCATGTTCCCTGATAGGAGACCGGCGTTGTAAGCAGCAGTGCGTGTGTTCACTGCCGCGTGGATTGAATTGTCCACCCACGGTTTCTGATTTGAGAAGGACGTTATTGTTATTGTTTGCGTGGCTTGCTCTGTAAGCGTGTTGATGAAGCAAAGCGCCACATCCGTGAACTCACTGACGTCAGATGAACTCACCGGAACGTGTCCCAGTCAACGTCATCCTGCCTGTAGCGCGGTCTCTGAATGGGGTGACCAGCGTTTAACTTCCCGCCTCACCAGGGGTTCCTGAACGAGCCTTTGTCTGTATTCAGGTGTGAGGAAAATGGCTGCATGATCCGATTTGCCAAAAGCTGGAAGTGACCGCGCTTTATAGGCGTTCTTAAACAGAGGGTAGCAATGATCCAGTGTGTTTGCTCCTCGTGTAGGACAGGAGACGTGCTGGTGAAAGTTTGGCAAGACTTTGCTTTGTTAAAATTGCCCGCGACGATGAAAGCAGCATCGGGGTGTTTTGTGTTTGGATCATTTGACTGCTATGCTGCCTCAGATGCCTGTCCGAAATCAATTTCAGGAGGTGCATTTGTGTGTACGCTTTCAGACTCAGCCACTGTTGTTCATTAAGTTGCTGGTTTGTAAAGGTGGGTGGTAATATGTTATAGTAGGGGTTAATAGGGGATATTTCATCCACAATCTCTACCAATTTGGGTTGATCTAGCCCTGACACTCTTTAAATACAGGACAGAATACACTCAGCAAGTTAGGTAGCTCATTTAACCTTTATATACTATTTCCTTTTTTACAAGATTACCATCTATTTTTTACATCATACATAGAGAATTTAAGTTAATCTGAAGATATTAACCTAACAGTTTTGAACATAAACCACACAACCACTGTGTTTGTGATGACTCCTTTATTTTGAATGAGTACACACTAAGATACGTTGGGTTGAAGGTAGTCTTGTGCAGCTTTCATTTGACAAGGACCGCCCAGAGGCTGTCTCGATATCCCTAAGTCAATGTCCCTAAAATAATAGACCAGTGTGCACTGCAGCAATGGAGCCGCAAACTTCACATACTTTAGAAAATCCAGCATTTACAAACCCGATTCCAAAAAAGTTGGCACACTGTACAAATTGTGAATAAAATCAGAACGCAATGATGTGGAAGTTTCAAATTTCAATATTTTATTCAGAATACAACATAGATGACATATCAAATGTTTAAACTGAGAAAATGCATCATTTTAAGAGAAAAATAAGTTGATTTTAAATTTCATGGCATCAACACATCTCAATAAAGTTGGGACAAGGCCGTGTTTCCCACTGTGTGGCATCCCCTCTTCTTTTTCTAACAGTCTGCAAACGTCCGGGGACTGAGGAGACAAGCTGCTCAAGTTTAGGAATAGGAATGTTGTCCCATTCTTGTCTAATACAGGCTTCTAGTTGCTCAACTGTCTTAGGTCTTCTTTGTGGCATCTTCCTCTTTATGATGCACCAAATGTTTTCTCTGGGTGAAAGATCTGGACTGCAGGCTGGCCATTTCAGTCCCCGGATCCTTCTTCTACGCAGCCATGATGTTGTAATTGATGCAGTATGTGGTCTGGCATTGTCATGTTGGAAAAGTCAAGGTCTTCCCTGAAAGAGACGACGTCTGGATGGGAGCATATGTTGTTCTAGAACTTGGATATCCCTTTCAGCATTGATGGTGCCTTTCCAGATGTGTAAGCTGCCCATGCCACACGCACTCATGAACCCCATCCCATCAGAGATGCAGGCTTCTGAACTGAGCGCTGACAACAACTTGGGTTGTCCTTGTCCTCTTTAGTCCAGATGTTTTCTGGAAGTATTCCTGAGCCCATGTTGTGATTTCCATTACAGTAGCATTCCTGTATGTGATGCAGTGCCGTCTAAGGGCCGAAGATCACGGGCATCCAGTATGGTTTTCCGGTCCTTACGCACAGAGACATTTAACTTCTCCGGCCTCTTATTGCTCCCTGTCCCAACTTTTTTGGAATGTGTAGCTCTCATGAAATCCAAAATGAGGCAATATTTGGCATGACATTTCAAAATGTCTCACTTTCAACATTTGATATGTTATCTATATTCTATTGTGAATAAAATATAAGTTTATGAGATGTGCAGATTATTGCAGTCCTTTTTTATTCACAATTTGTACAGTGTCCCAACTTTTTTGGAATCGGGTTTGTAATATACAGTGTAAAATAAAATAATTTAAATGAAATAATATTATAATATATATGACATGATATATGACACTCACCACCATTATTTGTGCTGCATTGCATGGCTATTTCCTTCAGGAAATGTGAACGTAGTTATTTTCAGTTTCAAGCCTCTGACACTGGTTATTCATTATAAATGCATCATTCGTTAGTACTGTCATCTGGGAGCAGACGTATGAAAATTATGAAGTAAACGACCGCACAGCTGCACAAATTTAAGATGTTTTTTTTTTTTTTTTTTTTTTTCATATTCACAAAGAGCATCTGTGTTCATTTTGGGTTTTACAGCATTACTGGAAAGAACAAGCTGGAGATAAAACATGCAATTTGCAAGCAATGTCACTTGAAAGTCACCTATCATAAAAAAATATACTGCAGTCAAATGAAAAAGAATAAATCATTACACACTCAAGGTTAGAATCGCAATGCTTTATGTATCACAAGATTGCAGTATTTGCCATAGATGATCTATGTTTTGTGATAACACCACATCTCTATCACAGTATCCTATCACACTGAACATACAGTCAAACCAAACATGATTCAGACCCCAGAGATCATGTCTCACTGGTGTGTGCAGGGCACTGTAAGTGAGGACAGCAAAATAAAGTCAACTGTGACACATTTGGAACATTTGGGAGCAAAATGATTCCGACACTTTGAGCGAAGTGTTTGTTCTTTAATTGCTAATGTGACCTTTGACCCCACAGACTGAACTAAATGAAGCGTTGCTTGCTCATTGGTTGAGCGAAACCGGTATCATCTAATTGTGTTCTTAAATCTGAGTTTGTTCTGACACAGTTTAACTCTGAGTTCCTGTCATATTTTATTACTATAGTGAATAAACGGTGATGATGTGAGAGTGTTGAAGGTGGTTTTAGTTTGACTGTATATAGTATTTAACTTCTAATATAGAATATATAATACAGAATACATCATATGTAATGCAACATAAAATTATGTTAAGACCATACAAATTAGTTGGACAATCTAAAGGTGAAACAAACAGCGCATCTATAATGACTGCTATAAGCTCCATAACATGAAAAAGACATTTGTATCGTTTCCACCAATAAAAGCATTAGCGTCATCGCTTTGAATCAACACTTTGCACGTTCAACACTTGATTTCACATGACTGTGCTGATGTACAGAAGAGCGCATGTTGTTTTCAGTCATTGTGGAGGCAGCTCTCTCGTCTGTTTCCTGAGAAATTAGAAAGATTTTTACCGTGCGAGTACAGCAAAACAGCAGCGCTCAAGATTCATTAGTTAAAAGGCTTCCTAATAAATTCCCCACTTTTAATGTTTCACACAGCTATTAAAGGCACGTTGAGCGGCCGTGTCCCTGTTGCCCATTATGGCTTTCAATAAATGACAATCGTGCAGCACTTTAAAGAAAGAAAAAAAACAGACAGGCTTCCAGGCCTGCCGCTCAAAAGACCCTAATAGCACATAAAGATGTATTAGCCGTTTCGCGCCGCTGTTTTATAAAAGGGAAGCACTTTGTTTCTGAGTTGCGGAGGCTTTAGTTAATGAATAGAGGCACTTCTCCTCTCCTACTAATTCACACCGCTTATATCAATCTCTGTCGCTCGCTCCAGACGGGAAGAGTGATCCGCTCGAGCTGCAGACGGCACAAAAACAAACCAGGCGATTATGATGAAACTCGTGTGAAATCGTACTTGTTCTGTGCTTGATGTTTGCGTTACCTGTGATGTATAGTTCTGTAGTCTTTTTAAAGGGAAAAAACAACAAAGAAAGAAAGAAAGAATAGCGTCCACAAAGCCAAATTTAGGGCGAAAGGCGCATCATTGATTACGCTGTGAAGCTCGGTGCTTTAATTAATGGTTTCCTGAAAGGGAGGAAAACACAAGGCTGGAAATGAGCCCCACGGGGGCCAGAAAATAAATCTGTGCTGTCCATTCGTGTATTTACTCTCTTACAGAGGAGAGACGGATATTCTGCTGGCTTTACTTCAGCCGAAACACACACAAACACAATCCCTGTGTGCCGCAGGACGACTCCAGATCACGTCCTCTGCGTTAGCGACACATGAAATGAGCGATGATCTGAGATCTTGCGCCGCGATAACAACGGAGACGGGACATTTCTCCTGCTTTCATTTTTCAACTGCTGCTTGGGGTTTTTCAAGTGGGCGACAGCGGGCAAGTCAAGTGTATTTTTGTCTCCATTAGGGCAGTGGTTTGACCCCTCCTGCTTTTAAACGCTCCCTCAGAGCAGTTATTATGTTTGACACCAGTGGCAGCCACTAAAAGCTGCAGCTTTAAGCCACGTCTGCTCTTCCGCTGGAGTGTATGTTGTTCACACACACACAAACACACCTGCAGGCCATTTAGTGGACTTGGAAACATGTAGGAGGACAAACGGTAATGCCTGAATATGGAAAAGATGCATCTGTCTGTGATGATTACAAGCACTGAGAACTTCAATGGATTCCAGCTGAGATGTATTCTATTATAGTCCAAACAATGTGTTCGGACGAGGAAAGCCTGGCTGCAAATAAAAGGAGGCTTAAAAATATCTTTCATTTTAATTAAAAAAAAAAAAAATCTACAAACATTTTTTGTCCTTGTGATAATGGATGGTTTAGTTGTTTTTCCTAGCATATTTGTGACAAAACAGACAAGGTCACTGTGTCGCTCCAGATGAGTCATTCTCCGTCGCTCTGTGAAACTGCATCTGTCACAAAAGCAGCTGGTGGAACATTGTGATGTTGTGCGTCGCATTTTTGTTTGGGTGAATTAAGTCCGAGGCCACACTGAAAACCTGGAATTTTTATTATTTTGTTTAAACCTGGAAATAAACAGTTTTAGAATGTGGATCATTTACTGACCCTCGTGTCGTGCCAAACCTCTGCTGCAGAACAGGAAGGAAAATATTTTGATAAAATGCATTTTTTTCTTCCTATTCTTGTATCTTATTTTGTGTGCCACAGAATAAAGTCAGCCATGCAGGGTTTGGAAAAACATTCATCAGAATTCTCATTTTTGCACTTTGCACTTTTTCCTAACTAAACATGGAGTTGAGCCAATTTGGTCATGTTTGGGTTATGTTTTTCAGTGTTGGGTAGATTTGCTGAGTAAGTGGCTGGAAGAGTCTCACTGACACTCCCCTACACTCTGACATAACCTGTGTGCCATTACAGGCTGTCTCGCAGTGATTCAGTCTCAAAGTAAAAGAGAGTTGCAATGCACGTAATGCAACACCCGATTCCTTGCATAAAATAAAACGATTTTATCCATAAAGATACTGCATCTAATTAATATTGATGTTGAAATGAGTTCTCAGAACTTTGTTTATGAGTCAGTAATGACATCTTTCAGCTATCAGTGGAAATGTGGGACAGCGGCCTGAGTTTTGCAGTTCCCCACCCAAAAACCAGCCCGGCAGCGCACAGAAACCAGCAACGTTTTGGTGTAATATAACGGAGAACCATTTGATTATGCATTGATTACTTTTAATGTTTCAATTTTACTTCTAAAATGTTGCATATACTGGCAATATTGCGTGCATTGATAAAATATGCTGTGTTAAAGGGATAGTTCACTCATTATTCATGCTGAAGTTGTTCCAAACCTGTATAAACTTGGAAGAATGTATGTAACCAAGCAAATCTCTTTTTCCCCCCCACTATGGTAGTCAATGGCAAATATCTTCCTTTATGTTCAGCAGAACAAATAAATGTATACAGGTTTGGAGCAACTTGACAATGAATAAATTATGACAGAATTTTCATTTTTGGGTGAACTATCCCTTTAAGATCTTGTTACCAAGCCATTGGGTCCCGTCTGGGTCAATCTTATTCACAGTTTAAAAAAAACACCCATTGACATTACAACAACCCAGCTGTTGAGTTACACAGAGCACGGGATTTTTGCATCCTCTTCAGGAGAGAGCACCGCCAAATTAGTGCATTTCTTTAGTGAATGCAAAGTTTGTACACATTTTATTTATTGTCTTTAATGTATAGTAAATGAATTTATTTTACACAACACAACATACAGAGATGAGTCAGTCAGCACTGGTCGTTTTGCATAATGGAAATGCTGCTTGCCTTGCATAAAATAAACTGATTTTATCCGTTATAATACTGAATCTAATTACTGGATGTTAAAATGTGTTCTCTACCGTGTGAGCTTTGCAATGCCCAGCACCAGCTCAGACTCCAGCAATACACCAGCACGAGAACCAGCTGCATTTTGGTGGAAATTGTTTTTTGTTTTTTTATTTAAGTTCGGAATCCGGAAATATTAACCCATACATGTATTCCTGTAAAATTTAAATGGCTCAAGCCATTATGCTGAGTTAAATGAACAACCCAACATGCTAGGTTAGAATAACCAACAGTTAGTTTTATATATTTGACCAAGCAGTTAAGTTGCAAAACAACCCAAATTGCATTACTTTCAATGGTAACACTTTAGTATGGGGAGCACATTCACAATTAATCAAATTCAATCTCCTAATTTACTGCTTATTAATAGTTAGTAGGGCAGTTTTTGTAGCGTTTAAGTAATGGTTAGGATTAAGGGATGTAGAATATGATCATCAGAATGAGGCATTAATATGTGCTTTATAAGTGCTAATAAACAGCAAATAGCCTAGTAATATGCATGATAATAAGCAACTAGTTAATAATGAGAATTGGACCCTAACCTAAAGTGTTACCCTTTCAGCGGACCGTAGGCTGAACGTCTGATGCATATGGCACACAAAATGGGAAACACTTCAGGGGTTTCGTTGTCGTGATGCCAAACCCTATAATGAAAGAAGAAAGCTGTTGTGTTTACAACTGTGACTGAACACTTACCAGGATCAACTACAAACCCGATTCCAAAAAAGTTGGGACACTGTACAAATTGTGAATAAAAAAGGAATGCAATAATTTGCAAATCTCATAAACTTATATTTTATTCACAGTAGAATATAGATAACATATCAGATGTTGAAAGTGAGACATTTTGAAATGTCATGCCAAATATTGGCTCATTTTGGATTTCATGAGAGCTACACATTCCAAAAAAGTTGGGACAGGGAGCAATAAGAGGCCGGAAAAGTTAAATGTACAATTTGCAACTTATTAGGTCAATTGGCAACATGATTGGGTATAAAAAGAGCCTCTCAGAGTGGCAGTGTCTCTCAGAAGTCAAGATGGGCAGAGGATCATCAATTCCCCCAATGCTGCGGCCAAACATACTGGAGCAATATCAGAAAGGAGTTTCTCAGAGAAAAACTGCAAAGAGTTTGAAGTTCTCATCATCTACAGTGCATAATATCATCCAAAGATTCAGAGAATCTGGAACAATCTCTGTGCGTAAGGGTCAAGGACCGGAAAACCATACTGGATGCCCGTGATCTCCGGCCCTTAGACGGCACTGCATCACATACAGGAATGCTACTGTAATGGAAATCACAACATGGGCTCAGGAATACTTCCAGAAAACATCTGGACTAAAGAGGACAAGGACAACCCAAGTTGTTCTCAGCGCTCAGCTCAGAAGCCTGCATCTCTGATGGGATGGGGTTCATGAGTGCGTGTGGCATGGGCAGCTTACACATCTGGAAAGGCACCATCAATGCTGAAAGGTATATCCAAGTTCTAGAACAGCATATGCTCCCATCCAGACGTCGTCTCTTTCAGGGAAGACCTTGACTTTTCCAACATGACAATGCCAGACCACATACTGCATCAATTACAACATCATGGCTGCGTAGAAGAAGGATCCGGGGACTGAAACTTTTTTGAGATGTGTTGATGCCATGAAATTTAAAATACAACTTATTTTTCCCTTAAAATGATACATTTTCTCAGTTTAAACATTTGATATGTCATCTATGTTGTATTCTGAATAAAATATTGAAATTTGAAACTTCCACATCATTGCATTCTGTTTTTATTCACAATTTGTACAGTGTCCCAACTTTTTTGGAATCGGGTTTGTAAGTATTATATTAATAACCTTGAAAAAGGTTAATATAATATGAAAACTGTGAAAAATAAGTGAATGCTTGTAAAAAAGTCTTAAGTGTCTTGATGAGCAGATTTCCTTGATGTATTGGTCATTTTTTTCTGATTGAGGCATAATTAAAAATAGCCAGTAACATGTGGCTCTGATTCACACTAAATGTGGCACACTTTATCTGAAGAAAAGAATTTAGATTTGTCAAAGTTAGGGGGTGTTTCAACTTAAAATATGGAGATACTTTCATATCTCTAAAACAGATTGATCAAGGAAACTAAATGATCTGCCTTTTTAACTCCTCATTGACTGTTTGACAGATTCACACACAATTGGGCGTATCAAGATACTCCTGAAAAAGTGTGTTTTTAGTAATTTAATTATGGTGGTCGTATAGGCTAATCGGCAGTGTTATTTTAGTTTTATTATAGTTGTATTCATATTTTGAATTAGCATTTATTTTTATATTTATGTATATTTATTGTTTAGAAATTTTGTTATGTGCTTTTGTCATTGTATTAGTTTTTGGTTTATAAATATTGCTATTTAGGGTTATGTTTATTTCAGTTTTAGTTAGTTTGTCTTTAATTAACATTTTCTAGTTTTCATTTAGTTTTTCAACTAATACTTCTTTTTGATAACACTTTAGTTTAGGGTTCAGTTGCTCATCATGCATATTGCTAGGCTATTGTCTGTTTATTAATGCCTTATTCTGATGATCATATTCTACATCCCTTAATCTAAATTTAACTACCTTACTAACTATTAATAAGCAGTGATTAGCAAGTCATAGTTAATGGTGAGAATTGGACCCTAAACTAAAGTGTGACCTGTTTTTATATTTCAGCTTTATTTAAATTAACAGAAAATGGATCGTTTTAGTTATCGATAATAACTTTGCTAATTGGCCTGAAAAGCATTGTCCAAACTTTACTTGGTACACATGTAACCATGATCATCCGTCTGTTTGTTCATTTTAACTGTGAATGGCAGATGAACGCCGTAACTCTAGTGCTGTTGTTTTAAATCCAGTCATTTTGCATCGGTGCGAATGGTTAAATATTTCCTAACTTTCAGAGTCATCTCTTTTGCAGCTGGCATGTATTTTTGTAATCTTCATCAAACCATCATTTACAATATCAGTAGAGATTCAAGATTGTTGACTTTGCAGTAACGACACATAATTTTTGGAAAAATATATGGAAATTGTATCACTCACTCGTCTACATGAGCTATTTGTGCTTGGACTGCGATTATTGTGTTTTTCAAATTATATTTTGAAGAAGCAGCGCATTACAGATATCTTCAGCGATGTGAGTCAGGTTACTAGCGTGAATCAAATTATAAGCGTTCTCTTCATTAGCCGTGTGGAATAGTAAACATCTCTGCTCAGGAGTTTGCAGTCTGCTCATAAACGCACTGAAACAGTGAAACGTCCCTGATTAATCCCCCATGATTCCTGGCATTAGAGAGCACTTTTTAATGGGCGGAGCTCTCAGGGCCGTGAGCAGTGTGTGAATACTGAAAGCGCTACCCTTGCATTTATACATTGTGATGAACAGTTCTGCTTGAAACATTTGGTACAAACCTCATGTGGACTTTCTGGACAAAAGCTCTCTCATTTTCTCATCATTTTTCTCTTATCCTTCATCTTTGTTTCTCTTTACCTCTTCCAGCAGTTCTGCTCAAGAGAAATAAATGGCCCTCCTGTTTGTTGCACGCACCTGTCATTTATCAGATACTTTTGCTCGTTGGTGTGCATGTTGTTATTTGAATAAACGTGCTGGAGTTTAATATATATGTGTGTGTGTGTGTGTGTGTGTTTGTATTTCTGGAGCAGGTAATTTAGTGCCGTGTGGGCTCGAGGCGGGCAGATAAGCTGTTTGCTAAAACTAACAATTAAAACTTGATCATGCTGTCAGTTCAAATGGAATGAAATGGAACCAAAAGGTAATTAAAAGGATACCGTGCAAATGACAATTATATCTTTTTAGCTTTCTATTACCAACGCTGTGAATTTAATTATTGCAGCAGCAGCTTCGACAGAAATGTTCCACGCGTAAACGCACACTTTGGGAACAGCGAGCAGGCTAGCGCTGCCTTTCTACAGAGCTCTCTGTGTTGTTGTTGTTGTTGTTTTTTTTGCTCATAGCTTTTTAAAACCAGGACAGTCAAGAAATCCATGCGAGACTGTGCAGGTATTTAGATGTTGCTGTGAAATGATTGCTGGGGGCTATGTTGGTCCAATTAGTGTGTTTAAAGTCACGGGTGAGTTTCTGCTGTGTTCCCAGCTCACCCAGTCAGCACATATGGCCGAGGGCCCTTCATCCACTGAGTTAATTAGACTGTCAGGATCCATCGGACTCACCGTGGACTCCCTCCTCCCCCCACGTACAGGTGGCCAGATCTCCGGCTGCCCACAGTTTTAGAGCTGTTACTTGCCATCATGCACTCGCCATATGTCCTGCAAAGACAACTTTAACCATTTTCACTCATTTGATTATATCATCATAATATCTGCTGATATATTTAGTATGCCTAAAGAAATGTGCTTTTGTTCTCTGCATTGGAGAGAAGCAAACTTGGTGAATGAAGTGAATGCTGGCTCCCCGCTGATAATGGTTTCATTCGCCGGCAGTGCGAAGAAACGCTGCAAAACCGTCAGACTGAAAGTGTTAAGGGTGCTCTGGGCACAGACTGTGAGCATCTTGAGCACTAGTTTGTGTAGGAGTAGAGCGAATCGCTGTCCTGGAAATCATGCCATTGCCACATATATGTGTGATTGGTGCATTTCGATGGGAGGTGAACAAAAATAAAGTATACTGAAAGCAGAGCATCATGAGGGGGTCATAAAAAGCGTGATGTACTATGAATACATATAGTAACTATTAGAAATTAAAACTTTCTCAACTAAGAGCATTTATTGAAACTGGAATGCAAAAATGGATTCATGATGTCAGGAAGTTGGGGGATGTACAAAAAGTCTATTTGTATTGTCTATTTGGTGTGGACATTTGGTAAGGAAGCAGGATAGATACTGTTATTCCCAAATGCTGGAACAACTAACAAGAGTAAAGTCTGTCAAACCTTATGCTGTCCCTGTCTGTAAGTACCATCTGCACATCCTTCTGAAGAATCCCACCGTTAGAAACAGCCTGGGAAGGTGAAAAAGGTCACTCCGAACCTCATAAATGACTCATTTGGAAAGATCTACATTGGCTATACATACAATAATCACACTCATCATATAAAGTGCATGGCAATGATTTCGGGGGAGTTTGATGTTAGCGTGTTAGCATGTTACTAAGGCCCTGTTTCCACCTGTTGTCAATGATGTGGTCAGCCGAGATGCATACTGTTTCCACTCATTTGCATTTCAGATGTGTCTCCTGTGACCACTTCTGTTTAGATTTCCTTGAGACGCTCTTATTTCGTCACACTCTACATCACTTCTGCGGCAGTGCCAAATGTGCCGCTTGGATAATATTGACTGAACATAGCGTTCAAATAATGCAGAAATTATTTTGTGGTTCTTCAAACACAGTTGACAATATGAGCATCTACATTACGGAAGCGATCCAGGTTGAATGCATTTTTTAAAAGTGGACATGCTCAAAACTTTTTAGGCCCTATTACAGCTATGTTTAGCGTCATCCATTTGAGATCAGCTCAGTGAACACATACTGATACCAGGTGTCAATAGGGCCTTGTATTATGATGGTGTAAACGGGGTCTAAAACATTTTGAGCTTGTCCACTTTAAACCACTTCCAGAGGTGGTCGAAAACGCATTTGATTGGTTTTGTAGTGTAGACGCTCATGTGATGAATGAAGCAGTCACAAAAGACCCCCTACTCTTTGCCTACTGACCTACTGTGTAAACATAATGGGAAGCGCGCTAGCCAGATGAGATTTAAACTTTGTCAGCTGAAGACCCAAGTTTCACAATGTTCTCTTACCATTCTCTCACCAACACACACTCACAGCGTTTGGCTGGTCTTGCGACTGTCAGAGCAGAAACGAAAGCTGCTGCTCTCTGCATGTGTTTCTGATGCCTGTGTGTGTGTTCATAAATAAATTACACAAGCTTATTTTGGTTATTAGATCAAAATTTACATTTACCCACCCATATACGAAGAAATCAGGACAGAAGTGGTTGAAAGTGACAAACGAGACAGATTAAAACACCAGGTGTAAATGGAAATGTGTCTCCCTTGTCGTCTTGTAATCCGATCAACCAAAGCGCATCTTAATACCAGGTGTAAACGGGGCCTAAAATAACATGATACACAGTGGAAAAATATGCACCCAAAAAATTGTTCAACAGTTTTATTTAGGTTGCATTTATAAGCTGTTTGCAATTGGATTTTGGGATTGTCATCTCTTTGAAGCAAGTTTTGGAATAGACCTACTGAAAATTGTAGTGTTTCAAATTTAAAATAATGTATAACATACAGATTTTCCTTAAAGGGATAGTATTTCTACATTCAACTTGAGGGTGAGTAAACCATGGGCTAATTTTCACTTTTGGGTGAACTGTCCCTTTAATGCAACTTCCTAGTTTTTTTGTATGACTCATCAGTGGACCATATGAAAAAAAGATAAATGGAAAAAAATGTGGGCCTTTTAAGTCTTAGAGTGGAGTAAAGCTGAGATTGTGCTTTCAGGTACAAATGATTTCAGCCACTTTAAGTTTTGAATGGGAGCCTGGTCTGATGGTGTTAGATTTACCCCCGAGCCTGAAACTCAACGAGCTGGAATGGGCCGCCAGTGTGGCAATCACTCCACTCACACACTGTGATGAAAAGTCCCGTTTACTGCCGCTATTTCTGCAGCCAGTAAAGAGAGATTAAAAACCCTCTTTTGACGTACAGCCGACTGTGAGTTTGCCAGACTTGTTTTAAAACGTGTCGTACACTGTATGGTTTGGCTGATGGATTACCTCAGGGCTACATTACCGTGCGGAGTGTACAATAGCACATGGGGGACCACCCTGACCCACATCACGATTTCATGTCGTTTGACGAGCATTCATCACAACACTGAGTGCGCTTCAAAGGAAAATAACCAAATGTGAGACATTTTCCGAGATCATTAAGTAATGACAACTCCATATTTGCTACATGTACGCATTACTTCGAGGTGAATGTTGGGGCACGCATACATTTGCATTCATTTGCATGTTTAAGGTGTGCGGGGACACTGGCAGTCCTTTACAGACAAAGCTGATAAATCAAAATGAAGGGGCTCTTAAAACAAGTGCAGCAATTTGGTTACCGTGGTGATACAACCATTCAGTCGGATAGGAAGAGAGCTCCTAATTACCTATGAATATTTATAAGTTGGTCCTCTGAAGACCAACCCTGGGAATATAATGGGTCGGACCAGCTGAGGCTGATGCTGCCATCCTGACGGGAGGCGTAGAGGCATGCACCTTCTCCTCACGTTTTTTAGAGAACACGTGACACCCAGCAGAAGGTGATGTTACACGGAAACACCAACCTCCAATGAAGCGCTAACAGCTTTCCGGAGGCTTTTTTTGTAATTGGCTCCAATTGGGCCATTAAAGCTGATGAAGTTGATCTCTGTTTCAAAACCTAGTGTGAGCTGCCTGTCTACTGCCTACTTGGGCAGCTACCTTTTAAGGCAGGAGCTGAAATGAAAACTTGTAATTGGCTGATTTGTATATTCAATTTATATTTATATATACACTCACCTAAAGGATTATTAGGAACACCTGTTCAATTTCTCATTAATGCAATTATCTGATCAACCAATCACATGGCAGTTGCTTCAATGCATTTAGGGGTGTGGTCCTGGTCAAGACAATCTCCTGAACTCCAAACTGAATGTCAGAATGGGAAAGAAAGGTGATTTAAGCAATTTTGAGCGTGGCATGGTTGTTGGTGCCAGACGGGCCGGTCTGAGTATTTCACAATCTGCTCAGTTACTGGGATTTTCACGCACAACCATTTCTAGGGTTTACAAAGAATGGTGTGAAAAGGGAAAAACATCCAGTATGCAGCAGTACTGTGGGCGAAAATGCCTTGTTGATGCTAGAGGTCAGAGGAGAATAGGCCGACTGATTCAAGCTGATAGAAGAGCAACTTTGACTGAAATAACCACTCGTTACAACCGAGGTATGCAGCAAAGCATTTGTGAAGCCACAACACGCACAACCTTGAGGCGGATGGGCTACAACAGCAGAAGACCCCACCGGGTACCACTCATCTCCACTACAAATAGGAAAAAGAGGCTACAATTTGCACGAGCTCACCAAAATTGGACAGTTGAAGACTGGAAAAATGTTGCCTGGTCTGATGAGTCTCGATTTCTGTTGAGACATTCAGATGGTAGAGTCAGAATTTGGCGTAAACAGAATGAGAACATGGATCCATCATGCCTTGTTACCACTGTGCAGGCTGGTGGTGGTGGTGTAATGGTGTGGGGGATGTTTTATTGGCACACTTTAGGCTCCTTAGTGCCAATTGGGCATCGTTTAAATGCCATGGCCTACCTGAGCATTGTGTCTGACCATGTCCATCCCTTTATGACCACCATGTACCCATTCTCTGATGGCTGCTTCCAGCAGGATAATGCACCATGTCACAAAGCTCGAATCATTTCAAATTGGTTTCTTGAACATGACAATGAGTTCACTGTACTAAAATGGCCCCCACAGTCACCAGATCTCAACCCAATAGAGCATCTTTGGGATGTGGTGGAAGCAGGAGCCGTGCCCTGGATGTGCATCCCATAAATCTCCATCAACTGCAAGATGCTATCCTATCAATATGGGCCAACATTTCTAAAGAATGCTTTCAGCACCTTGTTGAATCAATGCCACGTAGAATTAAGGCAGTTCTGAAGGCGAAAGGGGGTCAAACACAGTATTAGTATGGTGTTCCTAATAATCCTTTAGGTGAGTGTGTGTGTGTGTGTGTGTTTATGTGTATGTGTATGTGTGTGTGTATATATATATTATATTATATATATATATTATATATTATATATATATAAAATAATTATTTTATTCTTTTTAGTTGAGTTTTTAGTTGAGAATAAAATATCCCAATTGGCATAGTTGTAATCTTTTATTAAAACGTAACAACCTGGTCCACCTCTGAAATCCCTTTTCGACTGACATCACCTGCAGGCTTTTTTGGCACTCTTTACACACCGTTTAGGCTACTGTAAGTAATGCTGCCTTCAGTAGCCAAAATCTTGCCAATACCTAACACAGTAATTTTTAAAGGGTTAGTTCACCCAAAAATGTAAATCGTCATTTATTACTCACCTTCATCGTTCCAAACCCATGAGACATTCGTTCATCTTTACAGTGATCATCTTCATCTTTCAATAAACACAAGTGAAAATCTATTTGTTGAAATCCGAGAGGTTTCTGACCCCTCCATAGACAGCAATTTAATTAACACTTTCAAGGCCCAGAAAGGTAGGAAAGAGATCGATAAAATTGTCCATGTGACTCCAGTTGTACAACCTTAATTTTGCGAAGCGACGAGAATACTTTTCTTGTGCAAAAAATACACACAAAAATAACGACTTTATGCAGCAATTCCTTCTAATCTGTGTCTTATGCAGTTTGTGTTGTTACCGCAAGTCAGAGATGAAAACTCGAATCTGCGACTTGGACTCGAGTCGCACTTAAGTCGCAAAAAAAATGACTTGCGACTTGACTCGAACTCGCAAACAACTGACCTGAGACTTAACTCGAGACTTGACTTGGACTGGACATGGACTTATGGAAAAAATGCAAGTCTTTGTGCACGGCATTCCCGATTACGTTCTCTATTTACTACCCCACATGACAGCACGAAACGCCACCTTTTGCAATCATTCATTCACAAATATGTGTTGCAGCAGCAAATATCACAAAACATTTCTAAACACACCAAGCCAGCGAGCGCGTGACGCATCTGAAGGCACGCAAATTCATCACCCCCCACAGGGACTTGTGACCGTCTGCCGCAAGTGCATCGTTTCCTAGTTCTACGTTAGTTGCCGACTCACTATTGGCTGATGCTATTCACGTGAGCACCACGACACCTGCGTGTGATGCTGACGCAGGAGTTAGCCAATGGTGAGCCAGAGTTCTGATGTAGAACTAGGAAGCGGTGCACTTGCGGCAACAACGCAAACTGCATAGGACACTGATACTTTGTGTTCTGAAGATGAACGAAGGTCTTATGGGTTTGGAACGACACGAGGGTGAGTAATTAATGACAGAATTTTTCTTTTTGGGTGAATTAACCCTTTCAGTTATGTTAGCTAATAAAGTATTGGTAGATTTTAAAAAAAGAACTGCATTGCAATTGGAAAGCATCAAGACTTTCTTGTGGGTAAATCCTCCACGTCCTGATCAAAAAGCCTTCTAAAAAATGGGTGCAGATGATGCTTCAGGACGGGAGTATGAAATGGACACTTTTCATGATTCAGTCAATTCTTGATGGAAAAATTCAAGTCTAGCCCTACATTTCTTGTTGAATATCCTGTTTTACCTGGAAATGTCGCATTTCAAAAGTAAAAGGTTTATAATTGCTGTGCTGTCTCTAAATATGTTGTTAAATGTTTCACATCAAGAATCAGGTATTGAAGGCAAAGACTCATAAATATCCCTTAGTCATCTCCACCACAAAATTTCAATTTGCTTGCTTTAGACTGATGGGTACTTGTCCACTGTGGATTTAAGGTCACATGGGGGTGCTCTTGAACTTTAAGGTCAAGATGAAACCGAAATGGCAATATATCTTTTTTCCCCTATTGTGATGTATAGTACATCAGAGAAGTAAAAATGTAGAGTGGGGACTTGGTCCTTTGCATCAGTTGTTGATTGGATGTTGAGATGTGGGTGTTGCACTCTAAAGTGGATGTAGATGAATGTGAGCAGTTGCAAGGTTTAAGTGAACTAATGGTTGGAGAAGTTTGGTATAAGTTACTAGAGAAGTCTGTGGTTTTCACCGGAAGATCCTTTTATCACATTTTTATTAAACCTTTCTCAGTCAGTCAGTCAGTCAGTCAAATTAAATGTATGCACAGATGAATTGTTCACAATCTATAATGCATTTACAAAATAGATGGATATATTTTCATAGAAGAGGTGACTTTTCATTTCATGGCAATTGTATAATTACATACAGGACACCTTTATTCTTGTAGACTTCATAGATACGCGCATAGGAAGACAAGACGACGGCTTACTATTGTAATGAAGTTTACCACTGCAGAACAATCCACAGCTTTTCTGTCCACCTATCAGATGATCCTTATGCAGTCACATCTTCACTGCTGTGCCTTGAAGCGTCTTTCAGCTATTAATAATCCCTTCCGTTTGGCTTTTCAGTCTTGATTTTAAATCAGATCAGAGCCCTATAATAACTCTCTCAGCCTAATTGTTTTTCTTTTAATTTAAAGCGTGCCAGAGCAGAACGGTAAAAGAGAGACCGATAGCATTGTTAATGAATCCTGATCCCCTGATCCAAGACGCAGGAATGAGGGATGCAGAAAGCCGGAGACGTCAGATAGAACAGACAAATAATTAGAACAGATTCTAGATTTGTTTTATTCAATGTGTGTTGATTAGATTTTTGTACTTTCCTGTCCCCTTTTTGATCTAATAAATTCATAACTTTCTGCTCTACTTTAATGATGATGGTAGTGAAAATAACCATACTCGGCAGTAATGCTAAAGCACTCGCTGGCTTTTCATCTCTTATCAGAGTTCTGTAGAGATAGATGGCTGTCAACCCTAGTGTGATGTCACTGCAGAGCTGGACAGAGTGGGCGGATTGATTGACAGCTCCTGACACTTCTCTGAGAGTTTCCCCCTCCGTAGTCCTGGTGGCCTTTTGCAAGGTTTTAATGTTTGAGCTCTCCGTACACACTCAGCCATTCATAAAGTCCCAACAGTCACTCATAGAGAAGTACTTGATCTGACAGCATCAGTAAAGCATCTAATTTTTCGGTCAGCACTGCTTTAGGTTCGGTATTCTTTGACTTTCAGTGATTGATTAGTTTAGGTAAAGTCACTGATGATTGCCTTGTGGGAGACCGGAGTTGCTCATTAGCTGCGCATTAAAGTGGCTTCATTAAGTTTTGGCTCCTGGTGCCCTGTCACTCTGACCATATGTGTCTCCATCACACCACATCTGCTACACATACACTCACGGTCTTCCTCTTGCACGCTACATTGAACAGGTTTGTGGTATTTGAGATCTCAAGATCAAGATCTTGTTGTCAACGGACCATTGAAATTTTTCTTGCGTCTTTGCAGATTGGCCAGTTGGTGTTCAAGGGCATGAAGAGGTTGAACAGAATCCAGTCTATAGTGTTTGAGACAGCTTACAACACCAATGAAAACCTGCTCATCTGCGCACCCACCGGTGCCGGCAAAACCAACATTGCCATGCTCACCGTCCTACATGAGATCCGCCAGCACCTGCAGCCTGGGGGAGTCATCCGCAAGGACCAGTTTAAGGTAAACACACACTCACAGAGACAATATTGTTGAGTGAGCTGTTGGCTTTCTGGCAGCCAATAACTCATTTCCGCACCAGCCTCACATACAGCACATCCTGATTGGGTGCGTTTGTTTAGCTTATGTCAAGCAAGGATAGACTTGAGCATTTAATATGTGTCAAGAAGTTTTACCATAGTTTGGAGATGTAAACGGATGCATTGTCTCGTGAAGCGCATTTTCACATGCGTGTATGTCAGCCTCAACGATGATAGACAGTCTTCATACATCACCATTAAACTCTTACTTTAGGCAGCCAGCTTCATATTTCTTTGTAAATTGTTATTTGTACTGGTTGCCAGGGAACAAATGGTACTGTGGCGTTTTCTCATTTATCATGAGCTTGTCCTGTCTCTCTCCGTCTCTCTTTCCTGCCTCTATAGATTGTATACGTAGCTCCTATGAAGGCCCTGGCTGCTGAGATGACTAATTACTTCAGTAAGCGATTGGAGCCTCTGGGCATCTCTGTCAAGGAGCTGACGGGAGACATGCAGCTGACCAAAGGAGAAATCCTCCGCACTCAGGTAACAAACACTAACGGATGCACCTTTGGCTATAATAATGTTGGACATTGTCTGGTGGCAGCTAGACTTTGTTTGCCTCACTGGACTTATACTTGGCTAAACCCAACCCCAACTCATCGGTGGCTTCATCTGTTGTCTGATGCTTGGGGATGGTCATATATCATGATGCCATGAGACTCGATTTCCTGAGAAAAGGCTAGTGTAAAGATGTTGAGGGTGGTGTAATGTAGGTGTTAAAGATCTCAAGTGGTAGCAGGAAGGTGGGTAGGTTAAATGGGTCCTATTATGCTTTTTCTTCAGGGTGTAATGTTGCTGTTAGAGCATGAAAAGATCTGCAAAGTTACACCACACAGTCACTCCAGCGGGAGTTATTCTCTATATCAATGTCAGTGTTTCTGAACTCCCTAAAACACCTCCATTGTAGCCTTGAGTTTTCTTCCGGGAGCGAACACGGCACAATATTCCTCATTTAATAATTCCTGCCCAAGGGATATGTAAAATAAAGGGGTGGGGCCTGGTTGAGTTAGTAGTGTGTGGAAACTTGTGGTTAAAGTAAAGTGTGTGATGTTTCCCAAACATGCTCGAAGCAGTTGCCGAATCACAGTACGCTGTTCCAGCTGACCAATAGCAATAAACTAAATTTGGCCTTACTGACAGACTGGGAAGAGAGGAGCTGCAACAATGGAGAATATGGGAAACATAATGTATTCATTCAGGAAGACCATATTCTAGTAGAGCCCAAACACAATCACGACTTTGAAAAAGACATAATAGGTCCCCTTTAAATCCTGCAAGGGTTGGTCCTTGATCTACATCCATTGTGTCCGTGATCAAAATGCTTACTCCAGCTGGACTGAGCCTTTAATATACCTATAATGGTCACTTAAATTGTTTGAAATTCAGCTGTATGTTAAATAAAGACTCTAACACATTTGTCAGACTGTGAACCCTTCACATTTGACAATGATTTCATTGCACATATTACATGACTTCTTCACCCCTCTTCCAGGCTGCTTGTCTCTTTAAAATCTCCCTATTATTGTCCTAAAACAAATTACAAATTGCTCTGAAAATAGGTGTATAGCCATTCCTGCTTGATGGAGTCCATGGGGCCATGCTCTTATAAAGCGCTTGTCCTGTCTCACCGATCAATATTATTGTGCAATTGAGACATCCATTTGCAATGCTGCAGCGCACACAGTTCCGGGCCAGCAGTTTCAGGACGGAAGTGTGTATATGTGACAAGAAGTGAAGAACACAGAATGTAAGCAGTAATATGCTGGTCCTTACCCTGATACAAGCTCCTAAGGACTGCAAACTGATGAAGTATATTGAGGAGTGATGTGATGCTTTGCTTTTAAAACACTGGTCCTATGGATTAGTGTGATTTTATCAAATTAAATAAGTTTTTTTTTTTTCATCAAAATAAAAGTTTAGTGATTTTACTGTTTGAAAATGAATAAATTTAGACAGCCATAAATGGTAGAATTGTAATTTTACAGTTGTAATGAAAAATGTAATTATTATTTTTCTTAAATACTTATATTTTTCTATGTTTTATTTTACATAGAAATATTACAATAGCAGTATTTATTTTGTTTTTATTTAGTAATTTTTATATTTGTATTTAGTAGTGCTGGGAAAAATTAATCGTGATTAATCGCATCCAAAAAAAGTTTGTGTACATAATATATGAGTGTGCAGTGTGTATAATTATTATGTATATATTAATACACACATATGCATGTATATATTTAAGAAATATTTGCAGGTATATACTGTATATATAATGTATCTTGTATACAAATATATTTTTTTATAAAAATATAATATATGTGTGTGTATGTATATATACATAATAATTATACACACTACACACACATATATTGTGTAAACACAAACTTTTATTTTGGATGCGATTAATCATGATTAATTTTCCCAAAGGACTAGTATTTAGTGGTGATGGTGCTGGTGGTGATGATGATGATGATGATGATGATTATTATTATTATTATTATTATTATTATATAAATGGTGTGCATCAACTTCAGTCATTGCTGACTCCAGTGGAGGAGATGGTGGGTGAGTTGTGAACGAGAGCGGATCCCACCCTGGCAAATTATATATGCCACCGTCACTGTTGTCTGTCCGGACCAAAACTTGCTTGCCCTGAATCAGCAGCTGAAGCCTCCTCAGGGCCAATAGCACAACCAGCAACTCTAGGCAGTTGATTTGCCAATGCGGACAGGGTCCTCTCCAGGAGCCGGAAGCTGCATGCCCGTTGCCCGCTGGAACACGTCTGGACACTTGCCTATGGAAACACAAGATCCGACCAAGGGATGAATAGACAGCGGGAGATCGGCATGATGGCTATGCGATGTGTGCTGCGGCGCCATGCCCATCTCGGGACTCGAGTCTGGAGGCAATCCTACAGTGGTCTCATATGTAACAATCCGAGCAGCGTGACTGCGTGTCAAGAGTGGGGTGTCAAGAACGGGTGCATTCTCTGCATCCCTCATCTCCGCAAGGTTAAGCCACAGGTGGTGCTCCTGATGCCATGAGCCTCATGAGCCTCTGAAAGTATTTCAGTGGAAGCGCTGTCTTGTGCTTGAATAGGTTCGAGCAATACAGCAATGACTGAGCACGGCCCAGAGAGAGATGTGCAGTCATGGTGACCGAGTCCAACTCTACACAGAGAAAAGAGATGCTCTGCTCAGGGGAGATCATGCTCTTCTCCCAGTTGAACTGAAGTCCTGGGCTAGATGCCAAAGGACCCTGATCCCTGTGTTTGTAGACCAACTCCTACGACTGAGCAAAAATAAGCTAGGTGTCAAAGTAGTTGAGAATGCAAATGTCCTGCTCCCTTAAAGGAGCAAAGACAGCCTCTGCGACCTTCATTAAGATGTGTCAGAAAGGGAGGACCTTGTACTAGTATGCTCGTCCTTTGAAGGCAAACCGAAGAAACGGTCTGTGCTGAGGAAGGATCGAAACATGAAAGTATGTGTCCTTTAGGTCTATCACTGTGAACCAATCCTGATGTCTGACACATGCGAGCATATGTAAACAGCCTTCTTCAACCTGGCCAGGGGGACAGGCTCCATCGTGTTTGCGATCTCCTGCTGCAGGACAGCAGCTTCTTCATCTCGCACTGAGATGAAAAGAACACCGCTGTATCTGGGCGGGCACCTGGCAAATTGAATCTCGTAGCCGAGCCGGATTGTCTTGACCAGCCAACGTGACAGATTGGGAAGCATGTAGGAACGGTGTACATGTGCATGACCTTGGTCCAAAGGCCTGCAGTAGGTGAGGTGAGGTTTAGAGCACTTACCTGAGTGCAGGCCTGACACCGCAGAACACAGGAAGGGAGATGAGCAGTCTCCCCTCCACCCCGGGTGGGAGCCTCGTCATCCGCGGGTCACCCTTCTCAGGTCCACCTTGAAGCCTTGCAAGGGCCAGGCGGTTCCTGAGTCCTCAGGGCTCGAGCTGTCTTGGAAACAAAGTGGTGACGAGGCAGGATGTGCTTGATAGTCTCTGTCTGTTTCTTCACAGCAGAAAATGAAGTCAACAGTGTCACCAAAGAGGCCGTCTTGGGAGAGTAGGGTGTCAAGAATGGGAGCATTCTCTGCGTTCCTCATCTCCACAGGTGGTGCTCCTGTCCCACTAAGGTGGACATCGCCCAACCCAGGGTCTGCGCTGTAACCTTCGTAGCTTGGAGAAAGCATAGTCAGTTCCTGCAGCAACTCTGAGTTGGGATTACCCTTGTCCAGATCTTTTAACACTTTGGCTTTATATACCTGCAAGGATAGCCATAGTGTGGAGGGCGGAGGCGGCCTAACTAGCAGCAGTGTAAGCCCTCGCCGCCAGAGACAAGGTAATTTACACACTTTGGATAAAAAACGTGGGTGATTCAAACAGGTGGCAGCGTATTGCGGGCATAAATGCACCGCAATCACATGCTCCACCTGGGGAACGTCCACGTACCCCCGCACCACCCCATCACTGAGTGTAGTGAGAACGGAGCACCCAGTGAAGCGTGTTCTGGCTAAGAACGGTGCTTTCCACGTCTTTGTGATTTCCTTGTGCACCTCCATGAAAAATGGCACAGTGACGGAGTGTGGAAACACTGCAATTTACCCCCTCAGACCTGGAGATGGAAGGACTGGGGCGGTAAGCGGCTGAGGAGACTCTCTTTTAAATACATAAGAGAGACACGACCACAACGCTTCGACGTTCATGCTCGCATTTTTATTTTTATTCTATTTTTCTCATATGTTGATTTTGCCACTTCAAAGTGACCGACAGAAAAGGAACATTAGTTCTGTCTGTTCATGGTTTTGTTGTCTATTTGTAATGTGGTTGTGTTTCAAGTGGATTTCTGTTCCTGCATATTCCTTGGAAGACTAATAACGACTATTTTTGTCATACTGTCCGGTGTTTTTCTCTCAATACAGCCACAGTTTGTGATAGATGTATTTAGAAATTGAATAAAACTTATTCAGGCATATAACCAAAAACCCATTTACTTTGGGGTGATGGAATTGGAAGTTCAAAAATGCTACCTTCAGGTTTTAGGTGTACCTTTGCAAATGGTTGATGCGCCCTTAATGTATTATTTGGCTAAAATGGGTGAATTGAGCATGTTCTTACAATGGTGTTAAAGAACATGTTTTCCAAAATGTTTTCTTTAAGTTCAGTTGCATGTTTGTTATGCCATCATTACATTTTTCTCTGTTTTCTCTATATTCACACTTTCAGGAAGGAAACATCAGGGTGATTTTAAGGGTATGAATTGCTTAAATAGAGCATGTACCTCATATCAAACAAGCCAGTGAGAGTTGTGTAAATTAAGTCCTCTTGACTTTTGCTGGCTGAAACATTTTGAACATCCGTTTACACGCTTAAAAAAACCCTTCAAATTAGTTGTCGCTTCCCTCCATAACCATGGTTTTTCACAATGTTGACTCCCTTTTTTCTCTCTCACATTCCCTTCCCTGTAGATTCATGCATTAATGGATAGACAGAGACTTCTAAGAGGACTTAATTGTTAGAACAAGAGTGAGGAGATGAAGAATAGATTTAGAGGATTGTACTGAACAGGAAGGAGTCATGGGTCAAGTGGTATGAGGAGTGTAATATCAATGGCTGTATAAAGGGAAATGTTCCTCGTTGTTTCCCACAGGAAGCTCACCGCCTTCTGACCATATCAATTGAGTGCCCTCGCTGTACTTCCCAAACAGCAGAACAAACAAAGCAGAAATGGAGAGATATGAAGTGAGGAGATGTGTTGTAGAATAATAAGGCATCAGCACACCTTCTCTCTGGCTGAAAGCAGTGCTTTACTGCCCCCTCAGCTCTGTGTCTTTTATACAGTGGCAGGCTTGCACAGTTCTTTTAAAAATGACCATCTCTGCAGTGGTTAGCTGGGAGAATATCAAGTATCTTGCCTATTTTTGCAGCATTGGAGATGTCTCTGAGGTGTCTGGTAGACGCTGAGACAGGAAAAACAAGTGGTCATTACCGGCAGACCTCGCAGTTTGGCTCGTAGGGCTTAGAGACATGGTGTCATTGTGTGTGCGCCTACTTTTTGGCTTTGCACACTGTGTTTTAACCGTTGTTTTAGTTAATTGCACAAAAGGGCATGGGAAACATAAGGTGGTGTGTCGTGTCTTATCGAGACCCCGAGGTGGTCATTAGATATTGATTGGTGGTTAACATCAGAGCTGTATCTTCCAGCCCTGCTCAGAGTTAACAGCAGGTTACAACCTAACCATTCTATTATTTATTGTGCCTTTCCTTTAATCATGGTGCATGTCCTTTTTCTTTTGTTTTTCTCTTAATCTTTTACTCGTTCTCCTCATCTCTCATTTCTTATTTCCATATTCTATGCTGATTCTTTCACCCATTCACCACATCTATATGTAGTCTAACATCACCCTAAAATATACATATACCAACCCTATCATCCACCAATACAGGCATGCATACAATGAGATCACTCCAGTGCACACGTACCTACCCCAACATCACCCCCTCCCAGTGCTTCTTTTAGAGAGCTTGTCATTTTCTGCTGCTTGGATCATAGCACTTTGTCTGTCTTCTTATTTTCTTGTTGCTATAGTAACCACTGTACAGTAAAATGCCTAATACAGAGAACACACAGCTGTTCAAATAACCTTATTGAAGACTAAATTTGTGCTGTCAGAGGCGGTGCTGACATTTAAATAAGAGGGCATAGGTTATAAAATGGAAGAGACAGAGATGTTGTCCCTGATAATTAAATTATATTGCAATCAAAAGAACTTTGGTCATAAGTATAGTGAATGATTTGGAAAGAAAATTAAATGTTCTTAACCGCTATGGCGGTAACTAAAATCATTATATATATTTACAAAATAAACGACCAAAGTACTTGCATTTCAGAGGATTCAAGACTAAGTCCTCCCAGACGGTTGCGAGAGTAATGTAATATGCAAATTTAAGCTAATCAGGGAGGTGAATGATATTTATTCCATTTATTCTTCTAAGACTTGATGTGTATAGATCCCCAACAGAAGTGGGAATTTCACAGAGGAACTGTGACTGTACGGAAATTCTGTCGCAAACCAACAAAAACACTAAAATAAGGACAAAATTGTCGATTACCATTGAAAGTTTTTCAGTTCGTCCCATGACGAACTGGGGAAAGACATATTTGAGTATAGAAAAGAGAATCCAAGTGAAGTCTAGAGTATTTTATGAGATACTGTTTAAATTGGGTGAAAAGATCACGAGAGTGCAGGCTGAAAAAAGGTCTTGCCACAGCAGTTCTCGTCTTATCAGTGAGTACATAAAATACACTGAGCATTACTGACTGAATATTTTACTGACAGATAAAATGGAGCACATCAGATTATTTACAATCCAGCCTGTCAAAGTGATAGGTAATTATTTTTTGTAGTGCAACCTCTGGTTGAGATGCTCACATAAACAGAGTGATGTTTGATAGCGTCTCAGTGTTTACTCCTTACAGGAAAATCAATCCACAAATGGCTGTTGTCAGAAATTGGTAATTGTCTTTTAATGTTAAGCTTGGGTTTAAAAAAAACAAAACTATTTCAACATTGGAAAGAATTATGAACTTCAGTTATTTATTTATATCTATGTCTATCTATATCTATATATATGAGCAATATCACACGAGTAGCAGTGCGATATGGCTGTATATCAGCACAGCTGTGATTCGGCCGTAGGTAATCACTGATATACAGCCATATCGCACGGCTACTAGAGTAATATTGAGTTTATACAACAGTTCGACGGCACAAGCGAGTAAATAAATCAGAAACCACAACGGATTGTCTTTAGAAACACACACTGATTCACATCTCTAGAGCCCAAGCCTCCATTAATAATTCTCAAAAGTCACTTTAGAGCGAGTAACGAAGGAACGCGGAGTCGCTTCATTGAAGATTATTGTATTATGTAGCGTAGAGTATTATGAGAGAGAGAGACTACACAAGTGTATTACCTGCATCTGATATAGTATTCATTCTTCAGGTCGATGTCCTTAATATTATATCCATTATAAAAAATCTATTTGAATGTCTGCTGAGGAAAGCGATATCTTTGTCCAAGATTTCCAAAGACAGCGCTAAAACAACTTCCTTGGTTACAACTAGTCACTTATAAAGACCGCCTTTGCCTCCATCTCATGGTGTAATAATGTAACTGTCACTGAAGTCGACTATTGCAATCACTGACGGACCCTTTCTCGATGCCAAATACGGCATATTGTTTATATAAAATAATATTTATTGAGCAATAATATTTAAATAACAACAAAAGCCATTATAAAAGTCAATAGAAAATAAACACAAGCAAACAATGCAGTCAAACTTACAAAAGCAGCGCTGTAATAGGCCTGTAGATAAACAGCCTAACGTTAAATATAAAGTTATCACACTTCGATTTGCTCTGGAACAAGTAATGGATTAATACGACTAAAGATTGCCTGTTTGATATACTGTACATCAAATGAATTATCTCATGTTTAACTGCTATCTACATACAGTAAGAGCCAGCAGCCAATTCCCAAAGCACTGTCCGAGATGAAGCTGTTCTCTGCGGGTACACGAGCGCTGAATGTCCGCTGACAGCCTGGATCTCGCATCTGTGACAGCGTCAAATTGTAAAATAGCCGCTATGTTTATATGCAAGTCACATATTTGAGGTCCAATTAACTACATACTCACCTAAAAAATTGTTAAAACTACATTTTGTGACACAACAACTGTAGGATTTTTAAAACTAGTGGATTTGCTCGATTGCCTGACAATGGCATGGCTGGAAAAGGCTCTCAGCCAATCAGATTAGAGAAACAGATAGAACTTAAGATGCCGAACTCTTTTCCCATTGAGGTTCTTCTGTGTTTATGCACTTTAATTAGCACCTTAGTGAGACTGCATGCGGTGCACTTATCCATGGTTTTATGTGTAAAAGGGTATGTGGGGCTGTTTGCATTGGCCATTCATTGGATCATTAAACTTTTTTTTTTTTTTTTTTACCCTTTTCTTACCCTTGAAAATGCAGCTGAAATAATCTTTTTACACATGGCACAAAGACTGGCACATTCTGTGTGGTAGGACACTTTGTCTGGCAGGCCCGTTCAAGAGAGCAATTTGCAGAAGAAGAGAATTGCACTGCTGAGACTGAAGACAGAGATTAAGAAATGCATTCATGTGATTCCTAGCATTTTTACATTTAGTAAATTAAATTAGAAAAAAAGTCAAGTGTATATTTAGATAATACACCTAGTGTTTTCTTCTACTGTTTGTAGGAATTATTGGATTTAGGAAAATTACAAAAAATTAATAATACAGGAAGGGGAAGTAGGGGAAAGGGGTACAATAGAAACCAAGATTAGACAACCGATGAGGTGACACAACTCTTGAGTGGCACTGATTTACCAGTCCAGTTTCAGTATGTCTCTTGAGCTTTGTGCCTTGTGCCTTGTGTGATGCTGGGGCTCCAATAACACCTGCGCCCTCCCCAGAGCATTAATACTCTTTAACTGCACTCAAAACAACAAAATTGCGTTTTGTTAAAGTCACACAACAGTTGCCTCAGAGCGACTCTGCAGGTGGATATATCTCCAGTGCGCTTGCACAGTAAACAGCTCTGTTGATTATGATAGGAGCACCGGTTGTTGTTTTACAAATTGGAGAGATCTAGTTTTGTCATGGCACACCATGACACACTCGTTTGCAGTGTAGACATGGTATAAACTATTTACTCTAGCACCAAAGAACTTCCCACGGAAAGCTTGACGAGTAGTCTATCCAGACACAAGGAGACGTACATTTGGGGTACACTCATACATACACACACTGAGACTACACTGTCACTCAAATGCACATAGGAATAACTACAAATTATGGAGATGGTGATCTGTTACCACTGCACATTTTGTACGTCTCCATCAGACACACCCAATTCAAGTTTTGCAGTCAATACTAATGAGATGATGAGTTGAATCAGGTGTGTTAGATGAGGGAGACAGGACTGGTTTGAGAACCACTGGGTTAAACCACTGAACTGATACGCAGAGGGTTGCTGGTTCGATCCCAGCAGTCGCCACCACCAGTGTGTCCTTGAGCAAGGCATTTTACTCCATGTTTCTGCAGGGGGATTGTCCCTATAATAAGTGCATTGTAAGTCACTTTGGATAAAAGCATCTGCCAAATGCATAAATGCATATAAATGCAAAATGCATAAACATTAAAACACATGCATACATACAATTTACACTCAACCATTGAAATTAAACATGGGCACACAAAATTCTGGTGATTTTCAAGGCTGGAAACTTTCCATGGGAATTAACGGGAGAATATGGGAATAAACTGGTAATTTGCAAAATTGCAGGTTAGCCAATAGCAGGCAACTTAAATGTAGTTAAAAAAAATCTTGCAGCATAATCTGGGTTATAACAACGAGATTCAATGCACTTTCAGTTGGATTTCTACCCTGCACATGCCTCAGTCACATGCACACAGCACACTACGTACTGCAGGGTGTCTTTTTGGATCAAAAATACGGAAAAAAAACGTAATATTGTGAAATATTACAATTTAAAAGTTTTCCTATTTTAATATAATTATTAAAATAATTTATTCCTGATGTCAAAGCTGAATTTTCAGCATCATTCCTTTGCCAGTGTCACATGATCCTTCAGAAAGCACTCTAATATGATTTATCATCAATGTTGGAAACAGTTGTGCTGCTTCATATTTTTTCATAAAATATGAACAGTTGGGCTGCTTCATAACCTGTGATACTTTTTTTCAGGATTATTTGACAAATAAAAAGTTAAAAAGAACAGCACTTATTTAAAATAGAAATCTTCTGTAACAATATAGGCCTATACTATCGTTCAAAAGTTTGGGCTCAGTAATTTTCTTTTTTTGGAAAGAAATTAATACTTGTATGTGTTAAATTGATAAAAGTGATGGTAAAGACTTAGATTTCTATTTTGAATAAATGCTGTTCTTTTTTTTTTTTTTTTAAACTTTATTCATCAATGAATCCTGAAAAACATCACAGGTTCCCAAAAAATGAATACCCGAGTCTCAAATCAGCATATCATGGAATGATTTCTGAAGGATCATGTGACACTGAAATCAATAACACATGCATAACAATTTCTGCAATAAAATGTTTATTAACATTTACTAAATTATAAGTAATTAATTGGAAAATATATATGCAAAAGAAAAAAAACATGTCTACTTATGACCAAATAAAAAGTTAATATTAGGACTGTCAACATTAACGCAAGGGATGGGCATTTCAAGCAAAAATATTCGATGATCGCTGGGAATTATTCGATTATTATTCGAAAATTGCAACTCCTCCCCCGCATGCACGCATGTATAGGCTACACACATAATCGGAGCGGGAGAGAGACCATTCACACTCTCAGTCTGTATGACAACAAACTGTTTAAATCAGAATAGGCTATATTAACTCAAGCCATATAATTATTGTAACATACTGTTATTTGACATCGCCTCAAGTTACCGTAACCGTTATATGCCACGCAAGTCTACAGTGTGTGTGTGTGTGAGCAACACTCAGGTGCGCATTTGTTAAGGAAAAAAGGTAACCAGTGCATGCGTTTAGCAGATTATAATGTCATTAGTTCAATAACGTAAGGGACGATAGTGTTACCTTAGATAGGGCCGAGAGAGAGCCTGCAGTGTATTCACGCTTTGTTTGTTTTCTTATCCTCCCGTCCGATTACACACTGACTGTAGCAGCCATTAAAATAGTTCAGCTTTGTTTTTAATGTCAAAGTAGTTCTAATTTGTTTCGTTTCTTTATTAAGTTAATTTAGAAAAAATATTTGGAGCATTTGTTTGTTTGTTAAATTACAGTTTTAGTTTTTTAAAGTGACGAGCAAGCGGCCAGCGGCCGACAGTGAGTTAACCACGTTTGATCAAATCAACACTTGACTGGTCTTGCCTATAATGAAGTCAACAGATATAAACGCTTCAAGCATCACAATGTTAGTTCATATGTTTACTCTCACCACCACAGTAAAAAGGCGTTTTGACATGAGGCATGGGCTGATGCTGCTCGCAAACGAAACGGGCTACACAATCTACTAATAAACTAAATACAAGTAAACATGCAGTTTGTCTTATCTTACACCTCTCCGCAAAATGAATATAAATCCGATCTTTAATTCCCGCCCTAGATGCACATTCAACGAAATCACATCAACGAAAGCAACAGATACGAGCTCATGATCAAACACCGCAATAGAACTGATTTATTAGTGGTCGGATATTAATCCGTCTCGAAAGAATTTACAAAGGCATTTACTCCTGGTCTTTTCCCAGTCGGATAGATATCTGATCAGAGAAAGCGAATGAAGTGAGCAGGTGTAAAGGCCGTAACTCTTGCAGCTGCGCTGAAGGAACGCTCGCTGATGCTGCTGGAGCGGACTCTGAACACGCCCGAGCCGGTCTCGACAGTCGCGTGGTCTCGTGGTGTTTCCACCAGCAGCACATCTCAGTTTCTTTTAATTAACAAATTAGCCTAAATAGTCACTCAGCACCGAAAACATGGGGATTCTTTTTAGATGATAATCGCACAAACTATTCGATATTCTATAATTAAATCAACTAATCGAATATTCAAAAATCGTGACTCATCCCTAAACGCAAGCGATTAATTTGAAGTCCTTAACACGTTCAAATAATTTTACGCAAATAAATCACAGAAGTACGTGAAGCTGCGTCATTAACGTAGTTTCCGTCACACAGTTAGATGTTGTTAGATGAACAAACCGTGTGTGCGCGCGCTCTCGATCACTGATCGCACGCTGCATTCATGTACAGACACATTTCAGGACATTCGTGTTGTTTCCACACACACACACACACACACACGCACACAGGAAGGATGGTGTTTGATTTGTCGTGTGCGTTGTTGTGATTAGTAATCTTAGGTTTATGCAGTCAAAGCGGTTCATTTAGGAGTTGTTTGGCGTATCCGTGTGGTCCTGTTCAGTATCACAGCTTGATGTCTAAAATGAAAACAATCTCGTTGTTGTTTTTTTATGTAATGTTTTTTTTTAGGTGCTTAGGTGTGTATACATTTATTATATAACATAATTATACGGACTCCTTATATTTGGTTATTTGGTGTCCTTTTGGAGTCTCCAATCATCCTTGGATCTTGCAGAAAATACAGTTTTGTGAGAATCACCCTTCAATCTGATTGTTTACTTTGGATATAGCAAATTAAGACAAAATTAATGTTTAATGAGATAAATGACGTATTATTAATTTCACATCAAGTGTGCGATTAATCGCGATTAAATGTAATCTATTGACGGCCCTAGTTTATATTTATGTTTGTATATGATACAGTTTATATAAATTTAACACAATTTCCAATTAATTCTCATAAAACATTTTTTAAAAACAAGTTTCCAAATTCAAATATTTCCAAAATTCCCCATGGAAAGTTTCCGGAAATGTACTGGAAATGTTCTGCCCCTTTGTGACTTGTTATATTGTTGTATTTATTATATCACATTTGTATGGGGGAGGTGGTGTTGTCTCTCCCAGGATGCACTAGAACAGTTACTTATTGAAGCATTTTTGTGTTGCCTCATATCCAGGACTTGGTCAATAAAGTTCTCAGGAAAGGAGGTTTGAACGTATCAATTTGTGTGTGGTATAAAAGAGTTAGTTTTTTTTGGGGACATTGTTCTCAGCTGTTCAGTTTTGATGCCTTTGAATGTTTTGTTTCATACTCATGTTGACGCTGCTTGAGTAGCTGATGCTGTGGAAACACTGGCCAGGCGTGACGATTCCCTGAAGTCCATATAGAATCATAACATTCATTGGCAGGATTAGTCAAGATGGGCTGGCACATTGGAAGGGTAAATAAGCAGACACTGAAGTTTTGCAATTTTCGTGTGCCTATTCTTCTGCTTCATCTGCATGACTTCTTTCAGTGAATTTCTATCTTCGTCAGGTATATCTTTTTATGCTGTTTTATATTTGTGCTCATTCTTGCCTATTACTGAGTGATTTCTAGCACAAGACTCACAGTGTCCACCATGGCTTTGATCTTTAAAAGTATGCTCCACCATATCCTCCTTTCATCTCCCACTCGGATGCACATTTACGCTGCATCGACTGCAAGGACCACACTGAGGCAGTCTGGAAAACTGGAATGTGGCTTGTGTTTTTGGTTCAGTTTTTTCATAAGAAATGCACAGCCACCCCTCACTCCTGATATCTGAGCTCTGCAATTCATGGGCAAGGCAAGTGCGAATGAGCGTTTGCGCCAGAGGAATCAGAGGATGAATTAACCCTCTGGGGTCAGGGGTGTTTTCTGGGTCCTGGAGGGTTTTGACATGCCCTGACATTTGTGCTTATTTCTGTTACTTGTAACATTTTCATGGCTAAAGTCTGATTACACTGTATTCAGCACAAAGTCTACTACAATCATTTGTGAGCGGGATGTATGTACAAGTTTGTATTTTTTAGAAAAGGATGTTTATGTGTGGTTAGTGAAAAAAAAAAAGTCACTGAATTAAGGCCAGTTTTTGTGTCAGAAAGGCCTTATGTGAGGGAGTGACAATGGCCATGAATATTGATGTGTTTCACACCTGGGAAGACAAAGACCCTCCACTAATCAAGGCAAATGTGACTGTGAGGAGATTTAAATACAACTTTTTAATTATTATTTTGAGTTTTATTTACAGCTCAACATATTCAAAATATACATAATGAAGGTCAAAGGCACATGCATATACTTGATCAGCCACACACCTTTGTACCATTCCTGAAACAGTTCCTGTTCAGCTGTAGAAGTAAAGGTGTTTTTCCACCGCAGGAACTTCCTCTAGGAATTAGGGACTTTGGGCTGGTGGTTACTCGATGTGTTTCGACCGCAGGGACCATGGTCTAAATTAAGTTCTGGGTAAAAACTTCCCCCTTTTTCAAAACTCAGGAACTTCCGGGTGTGGAACATGGGTGCTGAACATGCTGATTGGTTGAGTTCACACAGCATTTTCGGTCAAAAATGACCAAAACATTTTACGTTTTGAAATGTTAAACATTTTTGCTTCATCGGAATGGGATGACACTTGGTGACTTTTGTCGCATTAGCTATGTGAACACACAAAAAAATCATGGAGATGTTTCAGTTATGTTAAAGGGTCGGGAAAAAAAAAGTCACACCTGTCTCCTTCGCAGTCAAAAATGACCAACATAAGAAATGAATGAGAAATACGCAAAAATACAAAAACTCAGGGAATCTTTTGGTGATACAAACCACAAATCAGCCATCCACAAAAAAGTGCACAGCAATGACACTCTAAAATATCAAGAGTGCAAAATAGACTCTCTTTGAGAATGTCTAAGTATAAATCTTAACTTAATAAAAATAAGTATTTATGTATATGGGAGTTCCTGGGACAAATTGTTCCGGGTAATTTTGGTGGAAGCACTGCTTAAGTGAAACAGACCTGCCATTTCCAAGGTGTTTGCTTTTTCTTTTGCCATGCACCGAAGAAAACACCATCAGAATCCCTTTGGAAATGTTCTAAACAAAGTCCAAACAAGATGGTAAAAGATTGAGCTGTCATGCATGCATGCATTGATTGCAAATAGCTGCCACTGAGAATACTTATTTCTCAGAATAAGGTTTCCAAACATAGTTATGAATGGATTGGCTGGATCATTGTGGCCTTCCTTTGTTCCAGCCACTTCTCTGGCATCCAAAAGGTCCTAAAGAATTTTTACGTTGTTGGCTTAAACTTTGGGGATTAAGTCTCAAGTTGGGTGCAGGGCAGAAACTGCCTGTGGACCAATGAGAAGTCTTGTCCTTCCCACGCTTGTGGTGTCTGTCAGTTGCCCTATCGTCCTTATCTGATCGTTTTGGACATTTGTTTGTGCTGGTCCACCAAGATCCAATCGAAATGTAACAAACCTTTCTCCACTATTGCAGTCAGAGAGGGGCTCTACCATAAAATGGTATGTGCAGTCCCATGTAATGTGCTGTTCCCTACAAAGTTTTCTAAAGATATATCAAGTATACGCTGAGTTTCGGTTCATTTTGGTGACACGTTTCAGAAAGAAGAAAGTGCACCCTGTTTGTTTTCTTTATTATAATACCATATATAATATCATTTATAACCTTTTTCATAACTAATTCATAAAAATCAGCAAATAATAATTCTGGACTGGCTAAATTACTTGTTGAAGGAACAACAACAGTGGAACAGATGAGTCTCTCACACCAGTAAAGTTGATGCACATGACTAAGTCATACGTTGTTTTTGCACGGCTAGAAGCCATCACAACCAGCAAAACAACTCTCCTCTCTACCACCCACTCCAAGTGATGACAGTTGCCATGGAAACTGTGGGAGGAGGGCAAATGTTTTAGCGGCGGCAGAAATGGTGTGTTTGTGTGCACAGGTCTGAAGCAGGTGAATATTTGCTGCTTAGCATAACGACAGACCGGCAGCCTGCTCGCAACAGAGGCATTTTCACAGGCGGTGTGGTAATTAAGACACGAGGCCTGTCGTCAGGCTAGACCTGGTAACGAGGAGCTGTCTGCCCGCCCGCACAGATTCACTGTAAACATTCTTCCCACAATCCCCAATAAAGCCACTCACCCCCTCCCATATGCGCACTGT
Organism: Paracanthobrama guichenoti; assembly: GCA_018749465.1. Classification (NCBI taxonomy): domain Eukaryota; kingdom Metazoa; phylum Chordata; class Actinopteri; order Cypriniformes; family Gobionidae; genus Paracanthobrama; species Paracanthobrama guichenoti. Next base: position 4,846,945 of record CM031958.1, read on the forward strand.
TTCAGAGATATCAGGGCGGCGCATCTAAACCACTCTTGTTTATTCCAAGGTTATTATAGCTTTGCCTTTCCTCCCCACTATTCTTGTTTGTAAGTTTTGTTTGTAGTAGTTAGAACGAAACTGACAAAGAATCAGCTAAGGAATCAACATAACATTGCCAATAATTTACATCTGTATTAAGAAAAAACTTTAGTATATAATTTTACATTACAGTTGAATAATTTGCAGAGTAAAGATGAAATAAAATGACCTCAATGCAAGTTGCGTGCTGATTATCACAAAAATGACAGAGAACCCAAACCATCTGAAACTAGAGGATGAGACGGCATATTTTTAGTAAAGCTTTTAAGTGGCTTTGCATCTTGAATAAGACAGTGTAAAGATGTTTAAAGATAGGAAAATCCTGCTAGATGAGTGTTTAAATCCGTATCGGCGACCATATTTGTGTCACCTGCCATATAGGGATGTGACGATGAGAATTTTCATCGAGTGACAACGCGGGTAATAACAGTATCACCGTCAGGGGGGGGTAAAATGTGCACGGCCAATCTGGCATTCATAACATGCAAAACGAGTGTTTTCAATGAATTTTTTTTAAATTAATTCAATGAAGCTTCCATAGGAATGTGTTGAAACCGCGCCAGTGGACACGCACCGTGAATGAGTGTTAGTGTGGCCGTGCGCATTTTACTTTCGGTTTAGAATTGGCACCAATTCAGGGGTGGGTTGCTTGAATGGTGAGTTCATTAGCCTGTTGTTCTTAATGAAAAACACAACAGATTAGTACAATGACAAACTCACTAAATAGGCGCTTTTACATTTTGCTTTGAAACAAAATCTTCCGCGATCGTCTTGTCATTCAGCTCCTTGCTCTCCTGCTGCAGTTGTGCTGCGACTCACACTGTATTGAGCAGACGCGTTGAGTTTTTAATTGTAGTCTCTGTTCTCTAACTGAACTAAATGATTTTATTACTATAAAAACATCTAAACGACGGTGTGGGCAAGTGATGTAACCGGTGTTGAGCCTGAACAGGCTATCGCAGCAAGCCTGTGATCTGTCAGTCTCAAGTCACAAAAACTGTTATTTTCCTTTTGTTTCTTATAATTTTAGTTTAGTTTTTCAAGCACTGTTTATAGTTTAGTTTTATTTTAGTCTTTGGTGTAATTTTAATATTTTTAATCCACTACAGCACAGTCATTTTAGTTTCAGTGTACAATAAAAAGACTGCTTTGTACCATGCACATTAGTTTAATCTCCATGCCACAAAAGGTTGACAGTAGATAGATACCATCATAGGAGATTGACATTATCATACACTAGGGGTTTGGTGTGCTGCAGAAAACAAAGTCGGCGTCTATGAAGTAAAATAAGTATTTTTTTTTACCCTCCTGGCTTTGTATTGTAATTAAAATGAGCACTTTAGCTCTGCTACCTGTTTGCCAGCGCTTCCATTTAGATTAGCGGCGGTCTAATTAACGGCAGACGTGCATTTCCCTTTCCAAAGCCAGTCTCTAATGGCTGGGCAGATTGATTTAAATGCAAACGAGAGAGGATTTAATGAACTGCTTTTACTGAAAGTGTTTAATAGGAATTTCAACACTCACAGACAGGTTGGTAAACAGCTCTCAAACCATTAATTATGCATTGTTGTATATTTCTTCTATAAAATGTTAGTTAATGGTGTCAAAATAATCATATTTTGTGTCTTGAATGATGAGGCTTTGAAAATGGCTGACATCGGTGGGAAATCTTCTTGTAGATTTGTATAATTTAGTTGTCACGAAACCATAACTGGCTCATCATGTGGGTGGCACATGTATGGGTAGTCATTACATTTTTTTGTGTTTGGCTAATTAATTTAAAGTCTCACACAAGCACAAGAGAGCTAGATGAATAGTCGGCATGCTCATTTTTCTCTGTAATGAATGGTTTCCCAACCCTCAGATTACATACATGACACATACATACATGACAGTGACACCAGCATCTCCTTCAGAATTGTTTTTCAAATGCCTCTACTTGTCCTAACATCCCACTCCATCACAACAATGGGAAAAACTCCAAGGAGACCCTCACACAGCAGAATATGTTTGTCGTTACTGGACTATTGTAAATACAGATGTTCATACATAGTGAGCTTACTGAATCAAATACTTTTTCACAGCCAAACATACACTTGTGGTGAGGTTGATGAGCGAGAGACGTGGGAGGAGCGAATGAGACCGGTGCGTGATTGAGAATGAGCATCACCTACTAGGGAGGGAGCTTGGAGGCATATAAGGACAAGTGAGACCAGTGAAGGACAAGAGAGGACCAGGCCTGGACTTTACATTGTGTTTTGTTTGTTTTATGCGTGCATGTGGCAGTCGTCCATGAGGGGCTGCCCGCGTTACTTTCGTTTAGTTTATTTACTTAAGTCTTTTAAATGTTTGCCGGTTCTCGCCTCCTTCCTCCTTATGCTACGAACTTCATTACAACACTATATTGCCAAGAGTTTTGGGACACCTACCTTTACACATGAACTTTAATGCCATCCCATTCTTAATCCGTAGGCTTTCCACAAGGTTTAGGAGTGTGTTTATGGGAGTTTTTGACCATTCTTCTAGAAGCGGATTTGTGAGGTCAGGCACTGATGTTGGACGAGAAGGCCTGGCTCACAGTCTCCGCTCTAATTCATCCCAAAGGTGTTCTATCGGGTTGAGGTCAGGACTCTGTGCAGGCCAGTCAAGTTCCTCCACACTCGCTCATCCATGTCTTTATGGACCGATGCTTTGTGCACTGGTGCGCAGTCATGTTGGGACAGGAAGGGGCCATCCCCAAACTGTTCCCACAAAGTTGGGAGCATGAAATTGTCCAAAATGTCTGAGAGCGACCCATTCTTTCACAAATGTTTGTAGAAGCGTCTGCATGCCTAGTGCTTGATTTACACACCTGTGGCCATGAAGTGATTGGAACACCTGAATTCAGTGATTTGGAGGGGTGTCCCAATACTTTTGGCAATATAGTGTATATCAACCAGATGCAGTCAACAGCATTCAGTTGAACTATTATTATACAAAATGTTTACAATTTGGTAGAGATGTAAATTGGACATTTCATCACAAAACAATCTGAAATTGATTCTCTGTAAGCAATGGCAAGAGCCAAGAAAGTCTTTCAGTCTTCTCTAAAATGTACACATCTAGTATCCTGATTAGGACATGCACAACAAAATTAAGTACTTTAGTTGGTGGAAAATATATTTATACCTTTATTTATATATTTATATATATATATATATATATATATATATATATATATATATATATATATATATATATATATATATATATATATATATTTATAATTTTATTAAAAAAAGATTCATATTTTTTTTTTTTTCAAATATTTGATGACAGCTCAGTGACAATTTGATATCTATATTATACATCATAACGTTAGTCATTTGATTGATGCATTGATCCATATCGATGTATCGCTACACCCCTCCAATATAAGTATAGTGCGGTCAGACAGTGAGATAAGGCTTCTGGCTAATTTGGGAATATTTAAGCAGTACCACACAAGCAAGCGTGCCGTTGTACCGACTGCCAGCACAGCTGTGGCTTAGCCACACTCAGGTGATCACAGTCTTGCTGATATTCAGTACAAAATTTTTAGACATATTTTAAAAACCCCTAAACCCCCGGTTTCACAGCCTAGTCTCAGACTAAAATGCATGTTTGCGCAGTTTTAACTGAAAGCAACTTGCACTGACGTATTTGACGTAACACTGTTTTGTCTCAAGATGCACACCAGTAAGGCACGTTTATAAGTCTTGATCCTGGTTTAATCAAAACCCTGTCTGTGAATCCAGGCCTAGATGTCCAGTTATTTTGTCTGCTTTTGCTCAGCAAAAAGAAGCTAAAGCAGGGATCAACCCTTGTGTTTGCTGAGCAGTGCGCAGACTGACAGCCTGTCTGCCACAGACAAGTGGAGTGATATAAACAGAAATGTTTCAGTGTTGTTATATTAAATATCAGCATCTGTCTGTCTGTCAATAAAAGGCTGTTTTTTGGACCAAATGGAGTAAAAGCAAAAAGAGTTTCTCCTAAATACTTAAAGATGCAATACAACCTCTTGAAATTACTATTGTTGTGTCAATACACACGAGAAACTTGGTTTTCTTTCTACCTCTCTAATGTACAATACTTTATTTGTACTTCTTGATATAAATACTTTCCTGCCTGCCCTAACTCAAGGTGTCCCCCAGGGTTTGGTTCTTAGTCCTCTCCTCTTCACGGTCCATATCATTCACTGTCATGATCTCAGTTAGCACTGCTACACTACACAGGGCGATATGGATGAAAACTGTATCACGATATAAGTTTCATATCGGTCGATATCGATAATTATTGATATTTTTTTATGACCCATTTAAAATAAGGACCAGGAGAAAAATATATTACATTTAAACATTTTTATTTTAAACTTAACCTTCCTCTGATTATAATCCCCTCAGTTATAAAGGCACAGCCATGGAAAACACTCAAATATTTAAAATGTAAACATAAGTCTAAAATCACAATGAACACTTAACAATCATGTCTTAACATTGAGGTGCAGTGCCTCCGTTATTTCTTTGTGCTGTTTAGATGCTTTGTCATAAGGCACTGATGCAGAGTAACGTCACCTCTCCATGTCGTTTCAAAGAACAGCACAACGGCGAGCGCGTCGGGTATAAACACCTTCCCAAACGGATATCACTCCGTACGTTGCTAGGTTACCAGAGAGTGAGTGCCTTTGTTCATGCAACCAAACTTGCTTTGCAACCTCTGGTTTCTTCCGACAAAGAGAAAAAAATATTGAATGTTTTATTGAACAAATTACGTCTATCGCGATACATATCGTTTTATCGCCCCACCCTAACATGGATACACTACTTTTAACAAATTTTGTAATTTCTTGTATGCATTATTTAAAATCAGCGGTAATCAAGCGGTAATTGTAACAATACAGATAAAATGGAGATCACAATTTTATCACTTAGTGATAATGATATTTGCATTGATATCATTCTCCCCAAACCTCGCCATCCATCAAGAATCTGAGAATCAGATTTTACTTCTCTTTTTTTTTTTGTATTTGTAGCCCACATCAGAGCCTTTTCTCTACCACATCACACATCTCTGCCCCAAAGCTCAACACATTTTGTTAAAAAGATGCAGAATTGCACTTTGATGTATATTTGACCTAATGCATCCTTGCATTCCTGTTCATTCCACGTTCCTCATTCCAGATTGCTTGAAAGATCTCTGTGTAATGACACCGAAAAGCATTTCCAATCCTGGTTTATGGCTGTCTCTGTCTCTTTTTTTCTTTTTCTTATTGTTTAGTTAATTGTAACCTAATGGACTGTACATTGATTGTAGCAACCTTACTCATTTGTACAGTCATTATTGTCCTGCTGTATGTACATTGAATCTGAAAGTCATGCCAATGCGGTTGTCCGTCCCAAACACTGACTGTGTGAATGTAGCTAAATAGTACTCATAGCAGCTTTCAAACTTGTAACCATATCACTGGTGCAGTATCCCATATATACTAATATCCCACTCTGAAGGTCAGAGGTGACTTTACCTATTATTATGTTTTTGTTGTCAATATTCTACTAGATGCCTGCTGTGTGTGTGCGCGTGTATGTATACTTTTTAAATTTTCTAGTTGAGTGTACTTTCTGCATTTTAAAGGGCAGATTCAGATGTCGGGTTGCAGTTGTGGAGTGATGCTGAACAGCCCCAGTAAAGCATGTCAGATTGCGGTAGTCTGATGCATGGGTCTCATGTTAATCTTGAGTATCTATAGAGTAGTATTGCATCCTTCATATCTCCAAAGAGTCTTTAGTTTTATCATATTTCTTTCTGAAAACAGCCGAGCTTGTGGCGGCGTGCAGTGGGCGGAGCTAAAGAGTCATGAACACACACACACACATGGCATTATCCCTGGATAACTTTCGATTCACTGTACGTTGGTGTTGTTCACATTATATGCACTTACTTGCCAACAAAACACACATTTGATGCAGTTTCACTCACCGCCTGTGGTTTCCACTCATTAGACCCAGAAGATGGGGTATTGTGGCGTGCAGATTGTGTTTAAAACAGTACTTAATGCTGTATTTGACTCATGAATTCGAGGAGTTGTCTACATTGGGGGCATTATTATACAGAAACATGGGTATATCAGAAGGGAGCAATTATTGTAGCATGGGATTGCATCTTTTCCTGCAAAATTGCATTATATTCTTGAGATGGCACTATATTCTACGATCGTGATACAGCTGTGTGGGGCAGTCATCACACCTCGTGACTATGAAACTCTACACTGTTTAACGGGCAGAATCAGAGGTTGTAGATTAAAGGGATTTCTTGGAATGGATTTCAAAGCCTGACTATGTGAATGTAGCCTTACATCCTGTCTACAGTGATCACGTCCGTTGCCATGATGCATTGGCTAGAGGTCTAGAAAATGAACTGAATCACTTCTTTCTGTATAGGAAAATTAAATGTTAATGAGGAACATCTACTGAGACAATTTCATAATGTTTTCATTGGCCGTGCTGCTTTGCTGTAAATACAATTCACTTGATGATTTAACCAAACCTAAATCAAGCTTTAATCACAGAGCATGCAAACAACATAAGTAAAATGTGTTTCATAATACACTCACCTAAAGGATTATTAGGAACACCTGTTCAATTTCTCATTAATGCAATTATCTAATCAACCAATCACATGGCAGTTGCTTCAATGCATTTAGGGGTGTGGTCCTGGTCAAGACAATCTCCTGAACTCCAAACTGAATGTCAGAATGGGAAAGAAAGGTGATTTAAGCAATTTTGAGCGTGGCATGGTTGTTGGTGCCAGACGGGCCGGTCTGAGTATTTCACAATCTGCTCAGTTACTGGGATTTTCACGCACAACCATTTCTAGGGTTTACAAAGAATGTGTGAAAAGGGAAAAACATCCAGTATGCGGCAGTCCTGTGGGCGAAAATGCCTTGTTGATGCTAGAGGTTTGTGAAGCCACAACATGCACAACCTTGAGGCGGATGGGCTACAACAGCAGAAGACCCCACCGGGTAACACTCATCTCCACTACAAATAGGAAAAAGAGGCTACAATTTGCACAAGCTCACCAAAATTGGACAGTTGAAGACTGGAAAATTGTTGCCTGGTCTGATGAGTCTCGATTTCTGTTGAGACATTCAGATGGTAGAGTCAGAATTTGGCGTAAACAGAATGAGAACATGGATCCATCATGCCTTGTTACCACTGTGCAGGCTGGTGGTGGTGGTGTAATGGTGTGGGGGATGTTTTCTTGGCACACTTTAGGCCCCTTAGTGCCAATTGGGCATCGTTTAAATGCCACGGCCTACCTGAGCATTGTTTCTGACCATGTCCATCCCTTTATGACCATCATGTACCCATTCTCTGATGGCTACTTCCAGCAGGATAATGCACCATGTCACAAAGCTCGAATCATTTCAAATTGGTTTCTTGAACATGACAATGAGTTCACTGTACTAAAATGGCCCCCACAGTCACCAGATCTCAACCCAATAGAGCATCTTTGGGATGTGGTGGAACGGGAGCTTCGTGTCCTGGATGTGCATCCCACAAATCTCCATCAACTGCAAGATGCTATCCTATCAATATGGGCCAACATTTCTAAAGAATGCTTTCAGCACCTTGTTGAATCAATGCCACGTAGAATTAAGGCGGTTCTGAAGGCGAAAGGGGGTCAAACACAGTATTAGTATGGTGTTCCTAATAATCCTTTAGGTGAGTGTATAACCATTATGTAGAGTAAGCAGGTTGATATGATCACTTTTGAAAATGATCCAGTATTGTTGCAAAGAACAACCTGAGTTATCCCACAAATTAACTCACAAAACTGTTATTCTTTGATTGTCTATGGCAGTTTGAGAACAGTTGATTTTTTTAAATTAATTATTTATTCGATTTGATATTTATCTTAATTACTTATGGTACTTACAGGTGCTTATTATTAGTATTTTTGGGTAGGGAAAAACATTCTAACTTGCTAGATTTTGTCTGAAATGTAAGTTGAATAAAATTTATACACCATTATTCAACAAGTTTCCATTCGCTTCTTCACATTGAGGAGATTGGTGCCGTTTACAATCAGTCACCTTTAGAAACGGACTGTGGTGAGATTGATAGTCTTTTCTGTTCATTTGTCTAATGTTGGTGGAAGTACTGATGCAGAGATATTTCTATACCATGGCCTCTCATTTACTTTTTTATAACAAACCACTCGTAATTCCCTCGAGATATGTAAAGGACGTTTTTCTTAAGAGTTTGCTGCTCACAGACCCAGTTTTCTTAAGTCATTTGTAAAGGTATTGTTAATGCAAAACAAAAAGTCCTCCAAGAGAGAGGTGAAATATACACCAGTGTACAAAACATATATTATCATTAGATCTTTAGTCATATAGGAAAAGTTTAAAAATAGTAGAAATCTCATAACATGCTCGCACAGTTATCCATGTGCTAGTGGCATCTCATTCACTGGAGTATGCACTATAGGGCTTGCACGACTTTTAATTTTGACTAGTCATCCGTAAAATTAATTGTTCATCATTATAGAACAATTGCAACTGAAGTAATGTGAGCATGACTTGCTGAAGCAGACTAGTATAAGAAGAAGAATTTTTTTTTTTTTTTACTTTTTGGGGAAAAAGTAAGTGCCAAGCCCTGCTAATGGCTGTATTGTGTCGTAGATGTTGGTGACGACTCCAGAGAAGTGGGATGTGGTGACCAGGAAGAGTGTGGGGGACGTGGCTCTGTCTCAGATCGTCCGACTGCTCATCCTGGATGAAGTTCATCTTCTTCACGAGGACAGAGGGCCCGTTCTGGAGAGCCTGGTGGCCCGGACACTGCGTCAGGTAACACATTTTGATGTAGCGCTCCCCGTGGGATGATTTGAGGAAGTAAATTATTCAAATATTTGCACACATTAATTTTGTTGATATGATAATCTACATTCTTAGAAGAAAAGGTTCTGTATAGAGGCTTCTTTTAGACACTTCATATATAGAACTTTTTAGGGGTTCCCATCATGCAATCATTTTATGGATTTATTTTTAATTTAGTTTTAACCCCTTTCCATGCAACTCCCATTTCGACAAGTGGTGGTTAAATGACATACCCAAAATAAAAAGGTTGCTGCTCAATCTGATTAGAGACATAACCAACATTTTAGAAAGCCAACCCCTGAGAGTTTACAGTTCAAGACTCAGAATTGCTCAGACTGTTTTTAATATGGAGATATATAAGCTCAAACATGAAAACAAAAATATTAAAAATATTAATTTTTAAATGTATTAAATATTATGTGGCTATGTTTTAGCAACTTAGAAACACAATGAAGCTCAAGCCAAAAGGGTGGTCATGCTTCATTTCAAATCTGAGGATGTTATCTCTGAAACTATGAATTTTATGAAATATTTTCTATGACCATGTCATGTGTGTTTTCAGAGAAGGCTAATAAAATAATATTGCCTCCTGTAAGTTCACCTGCACTCTATTGTTTAATGTCTGTTGTGGCGAACTGCTCCATTCACGTTTCTATTGTTCTCACTCGACAAACCTTTCACATCTCTGTCAGGTATGAGATCTATTCTTCATTATTCTTTTATTTTTATTCAGTGGCTATTAGCCTTTATTTGGGCATTATGGCTTTCCCATCCACATTGCTTTGATCCCAATATACATTTTTCCACCAAAATGTGTAAAGCAATACAACTGTTTTCAACACTAATAATCATAAATGTTTCTTGAGCAGCATATGAGAATGATTTCTGAAGGATCATGTGACACTGAAGACTGGAGTAATGATGATAAATTCAGCTTTGATCATAAGAATAAAATAAGTTATTTAAAATTATATTAAAGCTGCAGTCTGTAGTTTTTCCTCTTTGTCACCATCTCTGTTTGAAATCTGCAATGGCAGTTACTTGCGGAATTATCAACTTTACATGAATTGTGCCTCAGCATGGCACAGCGTGGATGAATCCAATGTTTTGAGGAGAAGGGCTGTCAGTCTCCACGCCGGTGTGTACTGAGAATTTTCACCAGAAAATGTCATCTGAACAAGTTAACATCCACTTTTGTTCTGACCAAGTAAGGGGAAAAAAAGCATTGCAATAAATCGTGATGATTAAATCTAACGATCGCTTATCACATCACGTTTTCAAACTGTTAATGTTAACAACATTAGCATTGCCTGACTACATTAAGGCAAAGAAAACTCTGTAACTGTATGAATCAAGCGAACAAGTGTGCTACCGTTACATAATTGAACCATTAAAATGTCTTACCTGTCCAGCTGAAAAAAACCCTTCAAAACACAGAGTTCACGGCACCTTTCAAAAGCCCTTTTAATCCTTGTTTTCGCATCGGCTCGGTTGAAGTCTCTTTTTTCAGCAGCCACTCCGAAGTCCGAAGGCTTTTGCGTTTTACAGCAGGTGAATCTCCAGTTGTCACTGGTCGTTTAAGCCTTTCTGGATCCGCCATCAAATTGATAAGTTTAATAATATCAAGTGCTGTGAGAAAAGGCTGTAAATCTCCACCTCCAACATCCTCACACGCAATATAGCCTGCTAGCCGGGACTACTCCTTTATGTGTACAGATGTGACGTAATGACGCAAAGATATGCTTGAATTCCCCGCGGAAATCATCCAGTACCACTGGAATTAAACACATTATTACAAGCTTACCGTTGTAACTCGAGCTAAGGTACGCAGATATGTACTTGCTCAAATTTATTTTGGATCATTTTTAACCCCAAAAAGTTACAGACTGCAGCTTCAATATTTAACAGTATTACAGATTTTACTGTATTTTGATCAAATAAATGCAGCAAATGAGCAGAAGAGACGTTTAAAAAAAAAAAACTGACTTTTGAATGGTATTGTATATTTATAATAGCTTTAGCAGGAACAATTAACTAGACTTGTAACTGTCCAAGGGCAATCAGTTTAATTTACCCCCTTTAAAGGTTGTGCAAGTCACTCACGATAATGACATTACGGACACTCACATGAAGAACATTTGAACCATCTTTTCCAAGTGAAAAATTAATACTGATTCAATACTGCTGGAGTTTGACTCAGAGGTAGGCCTTTGAACAGATTCTTATATTTACATCTTTGTATCAGTATTTCATTTTCGGTGGCTTATTATAGTAAGCCAAGAGCAATCAGTGTTGCAGTTTGTTTCTTGTCAGTATTGTGCTGTTAATTGATAGTCCCTTAATAGTTTGTATATGTAAATTAAATGTAAAGGTCTTTGGTGAATGAAATGTGAAAAGTCCACATGCTTCCTTTTTTAATATATCTCAATATTGGTTATTATAGCAGCATGATGCTAATATTGGACTTTAATAGCTCCAGAAGTGTGTTGTGCATGCACAAGGGGCAAATAAAATCAGCATAAGGTGACATTATGGCCAATCTGGCGCTCAAGTGAGTTTGACACCCCTACTTTAAAAGCTTATGGTGACAAAAAAGTTATTTTTTTCCTCAGCCGTAAGAGAATAGTAGTATTGTCTTTTACACTAGTGATTTATAATTAATTACCTGATATAATATCAAATGATATCCCAGCAGTTTGTTGGTTCACTCATTCCTAGGTAATTTCCTCCTCCAGTGGGTGGGGTGTGTGTGTGTGTGTGTGTGTGTGTGTGTGTGTGTGTGTGTGTGTGTGTGTGTGTGAGTGATTGATAGGACCCCGCTGATGATGATTGACAGCCGCCCTTACTAGAATCACTCTGGCCATTTGGGATATTAGTGTGATTATGCAAATCCTGACAGCCGGAGAGACGACAGCCCACATTACGTGGTGTCCCATATCCATGTCCCATTCTGACGAGCCGCAGTCAGGTGTCAATCACATGCAGGAATTTACGGAAATAAGCTCAAGCAAAGCTCACGTCTACTTTGTGACAAACTACACAGCTAAACTACCATGGAAATATTGCCCTTCAAGACACTTTCACAGGGCAAAGCGTCAGAAAATACAGCTTTCTCTTTTACAACACACATTTCTTCGTTAGCCGAGTTTTCTTTGAGGCCCGGAGCCGAGAGAAGCTTTCAGTAGCATTGAGTGGCGAGTAAGTGAAAGGAAATGACATCAAATGAGTCTGCTGTTTACTGTGTCCACGCGCTATTCGTTTGAAGTGCTAACTGATACCAGTTCAGCGAGGCTATGTGTGTTCTTCTCAAAGCCAGGCAGAGCTTATTATCGTTGGAGATCACACCGTGCACTAGATTTTCAATGTCAGATTTAGTTTCTTTTGGCTTTGCGGAATGAAATCTTTGCACTTAATTTCAATTTTAAATGCTAAAAGATAACAAGCTGCTACTTTGACGAATGTCACGATGACATGTCAGGCAGCAGTTAGCTGTAGAGAATTCAAATATTCAGTCCTGTTAACGCCCATGTTTTTGCTGCATTAAAGATTTTCTACTTCCAGGCGTTTCTGTACAAATGAACTAAAATGGAAGAAATTTTAGTTTCTTGCTCACAAGCTAGACATTCATTGTCGTTATCAAGTCAGGCAAAATGAAACACATGCTTCTGGCATATATACCCACAGATAATTTCAGTCAGTTCCAGAAACAAGGGTAGTCAACATGCAGATCCTGTTGATGACACAATTTGGCGAATGGAAAACGGAAGCATACTTGCGTCTTAAGACGTGTCTCGCAGCACTGCTCCTGAAAGTTGCATAAAGCCAGTCTGAATGGAAGTGGTGATTTCCTCCAGCTCTTCTGTTTGTGTGCGCTTCATGTTTTATGCATCAGAAGGTCAGAGAAAAGATGGCCTGTGGGTGTGACGTCTAAAAGCCTAACAATCAATACAAACAATCAGCTTGATTTCCTGCTGTTGAATATGACCCGTGTGTTTTGTTAACTATTCAGTGGCACTGTTAATCCATATGTCACCATGATGGTAATGACGATGTTGCTGCTGTAGTTAGACAGAGACTTACATCAACTACAGCATAAGAAATCAATCTGGCATGAAAGCTGTCAAGCAGATTGACTGTCATTTAGATGAGTGTTTCCTAACCCTGTTTGTGGAGGCAGACCAACAATACACATTTTCAAACACACCTGATTCAACTCAGCTCTTAAGTAAAGACTCCAAGACCTGAAATGGGTCAGATAAGGGGGATATCCAACATGTGAACTATTGGTGTGCCTCCAGGAACCAAGTTTAGACATGTAGGCTACGTTGACACTGTCAGTCCTGATTATTTGTGTGTCTGATTGGAATCTGATCTAAAATGATTGATGTCCAGATTGTGTATTGCAACTTTTAAAGGACTGCTAGCCTAGCTTAGCACAAAGACTGGAGGTAAACGGCTCCAGCTAGCCTACTGCTCAATAAGTGACAAAATAACGCCAACATTTTCCTATTTACATGTTGTGATGTGTATAGTTACATCGTGTACTAAGACCGACGGAAAATGAAAAGTTGCAATTTTCTAGACCGATATGACTAGGAACTATACTCTCATTCCTGCGTAATAATCAAGGAACTTTGCTGCCATACCATGGCGCAATGATATTACACAGCGCCTGAAAGTCCCAAAAAGTCAGCATGTTCCTTTAAGATCTGAATTTTGTGTCCATGCCCCTCTTTCATTTTTCAGGATATCTGAAAATGTAGGAGGCTGGCTTTATTCCACGCTGTCATCGCCGCCGGTTTCACAACATGTCTTTGTTATAGCCTATTGTTATTCTGCTTGTACAGCACTTTGCAACAACGCAACCTTGTTTCTGCAGCGACTTTCAGCATGTTTCCTATGACAACGTCTGACGTTTACATTTTACGCGGCGTGAGAAAGTCACATAAGCCGTGTTAAATCCAACCAGAGCGGTCAGACTGAAACGGATTTGCAGAAATGTGATTTGAATAGGATTTCAAACCACATATGAAAAAGATATGCACAAAAATCAGATTTGGACTGACAGTCTGAACGTAGCCTTAAGGCTAATTCACACTGCACTAACAGCGACGATCACCAGATTATAGTATGTCACTTCTCAGACATCCCAAGCCCCGTCAAGTGGTGATTCAACGTGTTCAATCAGTGAAAACAAGCACCGACCAACGCCAACAGATGATCTAACAGAGCCGTACAAATGTGTCTGTTGCTGTTTGTCGGTGCACTGTGAATTGGTCTTTAAATACACCCCAGCGAAGTGATCACTGTAAAAAGCAGTTAGGAAATTAGAGAACAAGCCCTCATTTTAGCACACCTGGTGTCCTCTGTCAACACTAAGGGCCAGATTTACTAACAGCTTGCTCCAACGCAAACCCTCTTTTGGCATTAAAAACTACTGTCAGGATTCACTGAAGACACGCAGTGAAGAATTAGTGCTGAAAAGGCGTGGACAGGGTTATTTTTGCGGCTGATTTAATTGCTTATGCATTTTTAGGAGATTCCTTGTCTGGCTATCACCAGACCAAACTCAGTCCTTTAAGACTGACATTGGTCTGGGGAGTCTGCTCTGTATTTTCTACTGCACAAGGGGCGTGATCAACGGGCATAGTTCAAATTACTCTGTACGCAATTGAATAGTCCTTCAATCCAATTGAAGGACCAACGATCCAGGTGACGTACTTTGCAGAGTGGTCGGTAGTAAGGCAAACACATCCTTCTTTTGTAGGAATTGTTCCAGGGCAAGTTTCTGTTCCGTTTTCAAAGAAAACGATGGCATCAACTGGCTTCAGTGGCCGCCATGTTCAGTGTAAACGAAAAGCTGCTTGCCATCGCTTCTCTATCTGTCATCGTGTTAAACCCCCCAATAGCGTGCCAGGTCGATAATGCAGTTTGTGATTGGTCCCTGAAGATTTGTAACCGAAGCAGAATGGAAAAATGTACAGGTTTCCAGCCTGAGCTGCAGGGCGAAATCAAATCGCTGGCAGATCGGGCTGGGTTTATCCAGTCTAGGAGATTCCCTGTCAGATGCAAAACTTATGAGGAGAGTATCTGAATGAATCAGTGATTTACTAAGGTTTGCGCTCGTTAATTTACTGGTATTTGCGCCATGCGCTCTTGGTAGATTGTGATCTGTGTTCTTTAATTTGTGTTTCGTCAGTAGATCACGTACAGAACTTTCCACTCCTGTCAGCGCTGTTTTGGAATTGCGGCCTCATGCTAATTTTCCCTGTTTTAGTAAATCTGGCCCTGTGTATGTAGGGTTGTCACCCTAAATGATCACCCATCCTTTCTGTTGCCTGTCTCTGAGTCCCTGCCTCTAAAGGAGCTCTCAAGTCTGTTTTTCACGAAACCTGATGGTCTTGACCCATTTTCCTCAAGGTCACTGCATCCATAATCCAGTATTTTAAGTATTCAGGCACTCTTTAATGTCCATGGCATAGAAAACAGCAACTGTCCTTCCCTTACATGATAAGGGTGACTGTAACTTCTTTAGGCCTCTTCCCACATTACCTATGTATATACAAAGTGAAGGAGAAACATGTTCAACTGATGAATGTCCCTGATGTCTAGATAACATCCATGGTAACGAAGTCTTTTCATTGACACAGTGTCCTATAAATATAACTGTGTTCCCCTGGGCTCAGTTCTGAGCGCTCTCCTCTTTGGCCTCCTACAAACTGCAAAGTTTTGAGTGACTATAGCAACATTTTAGTAAAGAAGTAACATGGATACCAACTGTTTAACCTGGCTGCTGTGTGTGTGTGTGGCATTTTTTTAAATCTATTTTAACTAGAGCTGTTAAAAATAACAATTCATATTTTCACTTTAATGCGTTGAAAATATTTAAAATTAAAGCAGCATCTGTTTTTCCCTTCCTGAAGTAGCTATGCTAAATAAATAGTTGCGATGCTGATGTTGTATCGAGAGGATCAATCCTCACATAAAAATATTGATACCAAATGTTGTAACTAGTAATTTTCTCGTTTATTGTGAAAACATAAACTGATTGCTCTCATTCAAACATGGACAGAAGCATCACTCTATTACTATACTTATATAACATACTATATTAAAGGCACAGCTAAATGTGATATTTATTATAATGGATTTAAGTTCACTTAAATTAAAAGGTGTTATAAGACTTTTTATATGTAAAAGTATTAACATGTCTATGCCTATTAAATGTTAAAAACGGTGTCTAAATGAATGCATACATTTAAATTAATGTATAAATGATAAAATATACATTTAAATAAATGCATACATTTAATTAAATAAATAAATACATTTAAATAAATAAATGCGTGCATTTAAATAAATGTAAAAATACATTTAAATAAACACATTTAAATAAATAAATGTTAAAAATAATTAAATAAACACATAAATAAATAAATTAAAAGAAATAAAAACTTTTAAATAAATACATTTAAATAAATAAAATTAGAGATTAGTTTGGAAATTCAATTTGAAAATTTGTATTACATCATAAAAACAACAACAACAACAAAAAAACATATTGCACATTTTTATTTTAGGTGTGATTAATCCAGATTAATAATAATAATAATAAACAGATGAATAATTTTTATCAATTGATAACATTAAATGGAATCATTTATGTAATATAAATACCATAATTTAAATGCAGACAACACAGCCAAATAAACTTAGACTTGAGGCAATAAAGCTTCCGCCTTCAGTATGTGGTTTTGACATCAGTTTTCTTTGAATAGTTCTAAAACAAAGGTCAAGTGGTTTGAAATATTAATTCTCTGCTATAGCTATGTATAAACAAAACCTTCTAGACCTTTAGACATTAGTTTTCTTGTCAACCTAACTAAGTGAAATCCTTACAGACCGAAACTCTCTCACAGCCGAAATGACAAAGCAATCGTTAGTTGATTTGTCAAACTTTTGAATTCTAGTTTCCTTGACTCTTTTTTCCACTATATGTTTTGTTCATTTTCACACACTCATTATGATGGTCCATTTTTGTATTGGTCATATGAAACGGTGAGGTGGACAATAGTGTCTTTTGTTTACTGAAAAAACAGTGCTAATGGCACAGAAATCAAAGAATTTCTCCCCACAACACAGCAGAAATGTTTCCCCGTGTCTCTTATTTTAATTAGGGTATGTGCGCAGTGGTGGAGCCAAAAGTCAACACAATTTGAAGGTATTCCTGTCTTTAGGAGACTTTGAATTATTGATCTCTGCACAGTAAGCAAGATCGCGGCCTGTGGAAGTAGCAAAATGAGGAGCATCATTAATAAAAGATGGCGAGGAGAGGGGAAACAGTGTTACTTAGCTTTTTTTCGTCAGGAGGAAAAACAAAAAAAAAACAAGGTTGATATATTATGGTTGTTGAATCTTTTAGCATCTATACTGTAATTCATGTTTTTGCCATTTTTGTTCAGACATTGTCAAATGCTAAGCTTTTTTACGTCAAAAAGTTAGAAGATTGCGTTGCTTATTTTAGCTGGACTGCCAGCCTTAGTGCAGTCTAAAGATAGCGCACTCACACACCCTTGGGAACCAGAATTGATTATGGGATGGTTAAATTATGATTTTCATATCTCTCCTCGCAGGCAAGTACGGCCATACTTGAGCTGAGTTAAATGTGAAGGGTCTATCCTAGCTCTCTTCAATTACTGTTTAAGGATGAGATTGTTGTGTTAGATTCACTGTCATAAAAAAGCATCATGTACAGTATAAGCGCTATGAGAGAGCGCCTGTGTCAAGCTGGTTTTGCTTCAGGACACAGATTGTTTATTAGACCCTCGTGGTGGCCCAACACAGTACATTTGTATTGTTCAAAAGTAAACAAAAAGGCCCTTAAAATCAATCATTGAAATGGCAGATTAGGCCCGACAATACGCAATTTATTGAGTCTTTGTTTTCACCATATATGTGACCCTGGAGCACAACAGCAGTCCTGCGTCGCACGGGTATATCTGTGGCAGTAGCCAACAGTGCATTGTATGGGTCAAAATTATCAATTTTCTTTTAATCCAAAAATCATTAGGATATTAAGATCATGTTCCATGAAGATATTTTGTAAATCTCCTACTGTAAATGTATCAGAAATGTATTTTTAATAGTAATATGCATTGCTAAGGAGGCGCAAAGGCGATTTTCTCAATATTTAGACCTTTTTGCACCCTCAGATTCCAGATTTTACAATAGTTGTATCCTAACAAACCATACATCAGTGGAAAGATTGTTTATTCAGCTTTCAGATCTCTAAAAATGACCCTGCTTTTGTGGTCCAGGGTCACATATAACATCACAAACATCTCTAAGCACACGTACTGTAGTACAGTTAAGTCAACTTCATAACGTTATAACTAGGGATGTGCCCGAAGCCTAAATCCAAATTCAGAAAGACTCGGAAAATGAATAACGCGTTCCACGGAGCCCCTAACGGGACATGGTTGGGATTGCTGTGGTAGTCGGTTACGTTACAGTACATCAGATTTCACTTATCACGGTGAAGATCATAAGGAGAGATGACTGACAGGGCGATGTCGGAGGATTTGGTGCGGAGTGTCGCTGAAAAATATCTTCTCTTGTAAAATGTGTGGTCAGTACCGCAACTCCATATACACGGAGTACGTGTCAACGCAAATTGCAAAGTGAAAGTAAAAAAGTACGCTTTCAAAAGTGACTTTCCGAATTTAGATCTAGGCTTCAGACTAGGGATGTCACAAGTACCGGTACTTCAGTACCAAGTCGGTACTGAAATTTAAAAAAATGTGTCGATACCAGCACTCCCGAGTACATCCGGTACCCGCAGCTGCGTTCAGTCGCTTCCGTGTTTATCTAAGCGCAGGGCTCCAGACTGCAGCCGAATATAGACCAGTGTCTGTGAATATTAAACTGCAAAACACTATTTAAATATTACGCCTGCATGTTCTGCGTCTCTGTGCGACACTCGCTGTCTCTGTAGTCTCTGCCGTGTGTCGCTATATGAGAACGCATAAACCGCCACTTCATGAGCATTTACCGCTTCATTTGAGAAAACCGCCATATCATGAGCACAGACACTCAGAGGTCTTCACGGCAGCCCGTCAAAATAAAAGCTTGGTTTAATGCGAAGAAAATGACAGAATATATTAGGCTACTGTTGTACAGGAGATTTAGCTACGCCTCTACTAATAATAATAATAATAATAATGCCTAGATTGGTGCTTATCTTTCACTTCATCTTTTATTTTATTAACAATGTTTACTTTTAAACAGCATACAGCCTTATGTATTCATGTAATCATAAATAATAAACTCATTGAATTTAATTAAATAAAAAAAAGTTAAACAAAATAAAAATAAAAACATTTTAGCTGTGGTACCGAAATTGGTACCGAGTACCATCAATTTGTATGGTATTGGTACCGACTACTGGAATTTTGGTACGGTGACATCCCTACTTCACAACATCCCCAGTAATCGACATTATGCCACAAATGCTGTGGACTTTACTGTGCTATAGTACATGGATTTGGAGATATTTGTGATGTTATACACGTTACAAAAACTGGCTGCCTAGACTAGCACCAAACCATCAAAATTTTAAAGACATTTTAAAGAAATTGTGCATTGTTGGGCCTAAGCTGCCGTCTCATTGATTGGTTTTATTATTTTTAAGTAATGTTTTTGGCCTTTTTTGTGCCTTTATTGGATGGGACAGAAGAGATTTTGACAGGAAAGCGTGGGGTGGAGAGAGACAGGGACAGGATCGGAAAAGGAGCTTGAGCTGGGAATCGGACTCGGGTCGCTGATATGTCGGAGCGCTAACCACTGGGCTACTGGCACCGACAACCATTTTACTTTTAAACAATTAAAAAAAAAAAGTTTTAAATCAAGCACGCATTCAAAAGTGACTTCAGTTCCCCACATGTTGAGAACGGCTAGCTGATGATACATGTCATGCAATATAATTACCAAACTATATAATTGTGAAAGAATGCAGAAGCATTTACATATGTTTTTTCCTCCCATCTCATATTTTATATATCATCCGTAGTCATTTCCTTTCCGAACATAGTATTTCTCTCCGGGCATGTCCTTTGGATTACCCACTATATGTATATTTGGCCTTTTTTTTTTTTTTTTGGAGGAGGAGGAATTAAAAGAAGAAAAAAAATGAAATTTCATAAAAACACTTGCGCTATTTCTAATAATAATTTCGATACTTATTATTTGAGGTTTTGTCAGTTCAGCAGTCATTTTAGGATTTTAACTGCTGTGTTGTCATGTAAAAATAGTTGTGAAATGACTTATTCCCGCAGAACTTTACACAGGAAAGGTCCGTAAACTCTTGTGGTGTTGTTTATGGCTCCATTCACTTCAGTTGTAAGTTCCTCACTGTAACCTAGATTGGTTATAAAGATACCACCGGGCTAATTCGAGCTAATATTTGATGGGCTTTTAAAATGTCGTAGATTTAAGAAGCAAATGAGAATCGATCAAATGAACGCTTATATTATGAGACAAAGGTCGTCTTAATGATTTTCAGTTTTGTTCAAGCTAATTAAAGCAACAGCTTTTCAATAGTGGAGGAATGTGTGAACGTATGGTACTTGATGTAGAAGGCACATAATGAACATGATGATAAACAGCTGGACGAGTTATCCATCATATATCACGTTGGGTGTCCACCTTACAGATAATCACCATATTTATAATGAAATTATGATATTAATCACGTCAGATAATACAATATCATGTATTTGTACTACTCTAAATCTATATTACATTATTATGGGATCTCATTCAATGCTTTCAGAATCTTTACTTTATAAAAATAATGAACGTTTTAATGACAGCATATGTATTTAATCAAAATAATCAGAAAATAGTGTAAACTTGGCTTAAGTGATTGTTTGGAACAAGTATTCATTTGTTAGACGTTTAGACATTATTAGATGGGTCGATTATTAGACATTATTAAAAACATAATTTTAGCTCATACACTTTAGTGGGGTAAAATGTCCCCCTTGACACCCCATACATTTATTTATATGATTTTGACACAAAATAAACCACTTTTATGATTTATTTTCACGCATAATCTGTTGCTCCATCAATGTTCAACTGCTATGGGAGGGGCCCTATTGTACCCTATATACGATATTATTTTTGGTGGTAATCAACATTATTCTACGAGGCTCTTCAAGTAAGCCATTTGAAAAGCAGTGCTGACACACTTTTAACCTCATTAACGAAACGCATGGGAAATAACAGCTATCGTTTATTTTGCTATGCTAACTAACTGCACAATTATACGTTTAGTCTGCTTAGCATTTCATGTCCGTTTTAGCAGTCTTGTTTTTAATGTGCTGTTAGAAAAGACCTGCCACACATTTTTGGGTGACAGCCCACCAGCTGATGCATAAGAAAGTACATATTATTTGGGAACTTTTTGACCCAAATTCAGCCATCATATTTTTGAGTGTGCTGGAAGCCTTTCAGAATCAATGATCCCAGCTCTGTCTGTACACAGTATTTATATGCTGTTCCTTTACCCTCCTCGATCATGGTCTTCTTCTGCAAGGGCAGTGAGACAGATCATTACTGTTACCTCACAGACATAAAAGTGCACTCTGCCACGTCGTTTATTAAAAGAAAGAGCCGGTCTTTTAAAGTGGACCTACTGTAAAAGTGTCACATAGTCCTCAAAGGACAAACGCTGAGATGATAGAGTTCTGAAAGCTTTCACTTTATAACCTCTTGAAATGGTGTGTTTCTGCACATTTGCATTCATTCAAAAATCATGTACTTTATCAAGTCATGTTAGTTACCCCTTTAACTGTGTGTCCAATGCTGTTGAGCATTAGCACTTTCCCCGGCCATCATTGACGGTGCGTGTTCGCGCCGCAGCGAGAGACGTCCGCTCGATGCTTCTTGAGCGGTGTATTGAGCGCAAGTTCTCTCACTTCAGCGGACACGGCGTAAGAAATATGGTGGTGTTTGAATTGTCAAATTTACACCGCAAAGGAGGCACAGAAGCGCTTCTAAAAGTGGCATTTAGGTGTCTTTACACCGGCTGTTTAATGCTGCTCAGAGGTGGCATGCATGCATTTACACAGCAATTGTAACTGCATACCTTGATACTAGTGGGTCAGGCATAATTTAATCTGGCTTTATGCTGCATTGCATCTTTAACACTGAATTTTGAGCAGGCACAGAGCAGCCTTAACTTGGCTGTGTAAATATGCTCTAAAGGTTAGGCTGTTAATTAGTTATTTATATCATGCGTTCAGAGCTTTTATAAGCGCTAAGTTCCCGTACAAACTGAAAAGACCAATTATCAGCGCGGCATGACTGAAGCCCGGTTTATCTGTGCATGAGTGGCGTGTGAATCACGTGCGTATCAGAAATGTGATAAGATTTCCATAAGCCATTCCTATCGTGACACCGATGAACTGTGCCATTTGACTTTCCACTGAGAATGTAACACTTTAAAATGCTATGGAGAGAGTCAAACATGATCTAGAACAGCCACATGAACATAAACAGAGAAAACATCATCCTGCACCAACATACATTAGAAAGCTTATTAAACTGTTCATGACCACTCTTACTACAATATCTGTCTGTCTATATATCCATCTATCCGTCTATCTATCTATACATCTGTCTGTCTGTCTGTCTATCTGTCTGTCTATCTGTCTGTCTATCTGTCTGTCTCTATCCATCCATCTATCCGTCTATCTATACATCTCTGTCTGTCTGTCTATATATCCATCTATCCGTCTATCTATCTATACATCTGTCTGTCTGTCTATCTGTCTGTCTGTCTGTCTATCCATCCATCTATCCGTCTATCTATACATCTCTGTCTGTCTGTCTATATATCATCTATCCATCTGTCTGTCTATCTGTCTGTCTGTCTATCATCCATCTATCCGTCTATCTATACATCTCTGTCTGTCTGTCTATATATCCATCTATCCGTCTATCTATCTATACATCTGTCTGTCTGTCTATCTGTCTGTCTATCTGTCTGTCTGTCTATCCATCTATCCGTCTATCTATACATCTCTGTCTGTCTGTCTATATATCCATCTATCCGTCTATCTATCTATACGTCTGTGTCTGTCTGTCTGTCTGTCTGTCTGTCTATCTGTCTGTCTATCTGTCTGTCTGTCTATCTATCCATCTATCCGTCTATCTATACATCTGTCTGTCTATCTATCATCTATCCGTCTATCTATCTATACATCTGTCTGTCTATCTGTCTGTTTGTCTGTCTGTCTGTCTGTCTATCTATCCGTCTATCTATCTATACGTCTGTCTGTCTGTTTGTCTGTCTGTCTATCTATCCATCTATCCGCCTGTCTGTCTATCTGTCTGTTTGTCGGTCTGTCTGTCTGTCTATCTATCCATCTATCCGCTATCTATCTATCTATACGTCTGTCTGTCTATATATCTGTTTGTCTGTCTGTCTATATCCGTCTATCTATCTATACATCTGTCTGTCTATATATCTGTCTATCTGTCTGTTTATCTGTCTGTCTGTCTATATAGCTGTCTGTCTGTCTGTCTGTCTATCTATCCATCTATCCGTCTATCTATACGTCTGTCTATATATCTGTCTGTCTGTCTATATATCTGTCTATCTGTCTGTCTGTCTGTCTATATCCATCTATCTATCTATACGTCTGTCTGTCTGTCTATATATCTGTCTATCTGTATGTCTGTCTATATCCATCTATCCGTCTATCTATCTATACGTCTGTCTGTCTGTCTGTCTATCTGTCTGTCTGTCTATATATCTGTCTGACTATCAGTCTATCAGTCTATCTATCCATCTGTCTGTCTGTTTGTCTATCCGTCTGTCTATCTATCATCTGTCTGTCTGTCAATCTATCCATCTATCCGTCTATCTATCTATTCGTCTGTCTGTCTATCTATCTGTCTGTCTGTTTGTCTGTCTATCTGTCTATATCTGTCTATCTGTCTATCATCTATCTGTCTGTCTGTCTTTCATCTATCTGTCTATTTATCCATCTATCTGTCTTTTTGTCTATCCGTCTGTCTATCTATCTATCTGTCTGTCCGTCTGTCTGTCTGTTTGTCTATCTGTGTCTATCTATCCATCTGTCTGTGTTTGTCTATCCATGTGTCTGTCTGTTTGTCTATCTGTCTATTTATCCGTCTGTCTGTCTATCTATCCATCTGTCTGTGTGTCTGTCTGTTTGTCTATCTGTCTCTCTATCTATCCGTTTGTCTGTCTGTCTCTATCCGTCTGTCTGTCTGTCTCTATCCGTCTGTCTGTCTGTCTGTTTGTCTATATATCTGTCTGTCTGTCTGTCTGTCTATATGTCTGTCTGTCTATCTATCTGTCTGTCTATCTGTCTATTTATCCATCTGTCTGTCTGTCATCTATCCGTCTATCTATCCGTCTGTCTGTTTGTCTATCTGTCTCTCTATCCGTTTGTCTGTCTGTCTATCCGTCTGTCTGTCTGTCTATCCGTCCGTCTGTCTGTCTGTCTGTCTATCTATCTGTCTGTCTATCTATCTGTCTGTATCTGTCTATTTATCCATCTGTCTGTCTGTCATCTATCCGTCTATCTATCCGTCTGTCTGTGTGTCTGTCTGTTTGTCTATCTGTCTCTCTATCTATCCGTTTGTCTGTCTGTCTCTATCCGTCTGTCTGTCTGTCTGTTTGTCTATATATCTGTCTGTCTGTCTATCTATCTGTCTGTCTGTCATCTATCCGTCTATCTATCCGTCTGTCTGTGTGTCTGTCTGTTTGTCTAGCTGTCTCTCTATCCGTCTGTCTGTTTGTCTATATATCTGTCTGTCTATCTATCCGTCTGTCTGTCTGTCTGTCTGTCTATCCTTCTATATCCATCCGTCTTTCTAGCTGTCTGTCTGTGTGTCCGTCCGTCTGTCCAAAGTTTACATGCAGTCTCTTCTCTGCATCTCTAACAGGTAAAATGAATCATTCACATGATTTTTAAAAAAAATTTTTTATTGTAATCATTTACTCGCCCTCACCAAAATCCTCATATTAGATTGATTTCTGTGTGACACTGAAGACTAGTAATGGAGTAATGATGCTAAAATTCAGCTTTGATCACAGGACTAAATTACAGTTTAAAGTATATTACAATAGAAAAGTTATTTGAAAATGTAATAATATTTCACAATATTATTATATTTTTGCAGCCTTGCTGAGGACACATTTCAAAGACATTCAAAAATCATAATCTTTCCAAACTTTTGACTGGTAGTCTGGGTGTGTAATGTGTGAATAACTTTGATTTATTTATATTGATTAATAATGTTTTGGACAGTTTTTTGCAATCGTGTCACTAGTATTATTGCGCACAACGCTGGGGAGCCACTTTTAATAAAGACACTGTGTGTTTGACTCGGTCATCAATCACATATAGAAGCTCTTTTATCCAATGAGGTCCAGGTGGGATGATTATACTGCTCTTTCACTTTTTTTCAAAAGGTTCTTAAAAGCTGAGATCTCTGTAAAAAGAAAGCCATGCCAAGTCAGATTTCAGTGTGTTTCATAATGCCTCAAATGTCACCTGAAGCAAGAGAGACACCCATTGGCGTGCTGCAGGCAGGTGTGTCATGTGCCAGTTTTTGCCAGACACTATGAAGTGAAACCGTGTTCAGACTATAAAGAAGGCATCAGTAACCCAGCACAACAGATGGCCATCCAAGATCTAGTTGTCCTCGGGTGACCACAAAAGAGCAGGATGGACACATAAGGGTGAGCCGCATGGGTGACCTTCCTCCTGCCACAGGCCAGCATCATTATACGGTCCTTCCGAAGAAATGGGATAACGTCCAACAACTGTAGATGTAGCTCAGTGTCTCTGAGCTCCAGAGAAGAGCAAGGGTTT
Organism: Paracanthobrama guichenoti; assembly: GCA_018749465.1. Lineage (NCBI taxonomy): Eukaryota > Metazoa > Chordata > Actinopteri > Cypriniformes > Gobionidae > Paracanthobrama > Paracanthobrama guichenoti. Next base: position 4,872,841 of record CM031958.1, read on the forward strand.
TTATCTTCTTAGTGTTTTCCAAGGCGAGCATCAATGTTATCATTTCTCATACAGTACTTAGGGTTAGTGATTTGAGCAAGTTTATTATCACTAAGTTTTAACTTTGGCTTTAAAACTAAAGTTTGTGGTCAGATTTTTTTTGTTTTTGAAAGAAGTCTCTTCTGCTCACAAAGGCTGCATTTATTTGACCAAAGATACAGTAAAAACTAATATTGTAAATATTATTACCATTTAAAATAACTGTTTTCTATGTGAATTAATTAATTGTGTAAAATGTAATTGGCAAAATGACAAAGCTGAATTTGCAGCATCATTACTCCAGTCTTCAGAGTCACATGATCCTTCAGAAATCATTCTCATATGATGAAACATTTATGATTATTATCAGTGTTGTCTGCAGTTGTGCTGCACGGTTTATTTTGTTGAAAAGTTTTTTAGGATTTTTTGATGAATAAAAAGTTTAAAAGAACTTTTATTTGAAGAAAAGTTTATTTGAAATAGTAAAGACATCTACACCGATCGGGCATAACATTATGACCACCTTCCTAATATTGTGTTGGTTCTACTTTTACTGCCAAAAGAGCCCTGGCCCGTCGAGGCATGGGCAACGCACACGCACCTGGTCATACACGTGATGTAAAAGAAAACGTGACTGATCAGACCAGGCCACCTTCTTCCATTGCTCCGTGGTCCAGTTCTGATGCTCACGTGTCACTGTTGGTGCTTTCGCCGTTGGACAGGGGTCAGCATGGGCACCCTGACTGGTCAGTGGCTATGCCGCCCCATACACAACAAACTGAGATGCTCTGTGTATTCTGACATCTCTCTATCAGAACCAGCATTAACTTCTTGAGCAGTTTGAGCTCCAGTAGCTCGTCTGTTTGATCGGACCACACGGGCCAGCCTTCACTCCCCACGTGCATCAATGAGTCTTGGTTCACCACTGTTCCTTCCTTGGAGCACTTTTGATAGATCCTGACGACTGCAGACCGGGAACACCCCACAAGAGCTGCAGTTTTGGAGATGCTCTGACCCGGTCGTCTAGCCATCACAATCTGGCCCTTGTCAAACTCGCTCAAATCCTTACACTTACCCATTTTTCCTGCTTCTAACACATCAACTTTGAGGACAAAATGTTCACTTGCTGCCTAATATATCCCACCCACTAACAGGAGCCGTGATGAAGAGATAATCAGTGTTATTCACGTCACCTGTCAGTGGTCATAATGTTATGCCTGATCGGTGTATATTGTTAATTCTAAACCACTGTCTAGCGATCACTGTTGAATCACTGTGTTTTATTGTAAGGGAAAGCTCGACTCAAATCAGTGTGACTGTTCATTTTTACATGTGACTTGTCTTCTAATGTTGTGTGTTTGAAGTGTTTTCTCAGTGCTTTTGCCTCAGTTCAGCTTCAGTTGATCCCTAACATAACAGTAGAATATGTGTGTGACACGGGAGATCAGTTCTCCATATCTGCAGTTCCTGAGCTCTCGCGGAGATGACCTGAGCTCTCACTGAGCCTGAGAGAGGATTTTCTATGAGTGTTTTCATCATTCTTTGTACCCACAAATGGGGACTAGCTGTGTGATATCTAGATTACCTGGACAGACAGCTACTGCATCATATTAAAGGCCTTACCAATCTTACCTGTCAGCCGCACCGCAGGAGGAGCACCGATAGCGCAGCCGCCGCTCTGTCTCAGACGCTGTGACTGTCATTACTTTTGAGTTGTTTATTTTTCAAAACTTTAATTCTGTCTTCACAATAGCACATCTGGCAGTGTGAGACGCTGGCGATACTTGTCAAAAGAAGTATTACCGTGACGGCTGTCAGATACTGTCATCTGCACTTCATTATATAATTGCAGAGTTGGATATAAATATGAACATATTTTAGCTGTAAAAATAGCTCTGTTCTAAAAACTGGAACTAGCTGCCTTAGCAATTTTTGGCATTATAGATACCCATAACAGTGTTATTTTATTATCATTAATATCCTATTGTAGATTTTACTTACATTTTTAATTCTATATATGTATATATATATTAGTGCTGTCAATCGGTTAAAAATATATAAATAAAAATAACATTTTAATATTTTTATATTGTAATAATTTCACAGCTACTTTCCAAATTAATGTAGGAACAACTTAAAGAGCGTATCTTTTAAATGTGTTGTAATGTCATCTTTATGAATGAAGGCCAGTATCACTGACACTGATGTCTAATGTTATGAGCATGAATGATAGACATTCAGCATTACAGTATAATTGAAAGAGATCAAGTTCAGCATTTATTAGGCTTTTAAGTGAACTTAAAACAATCTTCACATAAACCCATCATAATAAATGTCATAATTACCTGTGGCTTTCATATATAATCAATATACAGAAACTGAATAAAGTTATCAAACACTGTACAGTTTTAACTGCATACATTATGAATTAAATATAGATTAATCCTTATCAAAGCTACAGTTTGCTCTGTGATGAACATTAATGCTCATTAATAATGAATCATTAGTGCTGCTGTCACTTTAAGATCTGCCGCTGCCGAACATGACACGGATCTGACGCGCTGTCACACACATCTCGTTTCCTCACAACTCTTCAAGTTCATTTAAGACGTTATTTCACTAATTTAAGACGGCTCTTATTAGAATACTTGACAAAGCAGTCATTTTGGCATAATTTTGTGTTATTGTTTGTTCAAGCGTGAAAGAGAACTGGATTCTGGCGCGCGTCTTTTCTCTGTGTGTGTGTGTGTGTGTGTGTGTGTGTGTGTGTGTGTGTGTGTGTGTGTGTGTGTGTGTGTGTGTGTGTGTGTGTGTCAGGACATTCACAGACGGCGTGTCCTCTTCTGTCCTGTCATGCTTCAATGTTTTAAAAGCATTTGCATGAATAAGAGCGTGATCATATAATGTAAAAAACAAAATGGGTGCTGCGTTAATTGCGTAAAATATTTTTTACGCGTTAAACTGGAAAAATGTATCGCATGCATTAGCACGCCAATTTTGACCGCACTAATTGACGAGAAATTTACTAGAAAAATAACTCCTTAATCACACATTTTTCTGTAATTTAATCGCACCTAACATTGACGTTTTTAATATATTTTCATATTGTAATAATTTCACGGTTAATCTCCAAATTAATGTAGAAACATCATAAAAACAACATAAAGACATATTTTAAATATTTGATCGAACAAGTAGGAAAATGCTAGCCTGACGTCGTCATACTCAGATTCTCATCAGAATATGAGTCTGATTCTGCTCCATTGGGCTGTGATTATTGGGGCGTTTCAACCGAACCAGGAAAGAAAACGCCTCTGCACTCAACTGGATAGACCAACAACCAATCAGAGCGACAGAGCAAGTGACGTATGTTGAGCGACGCATAGTAGTGGGAAGTTCGGATCATTTTACGGACTCGGATCTTTGAATCTCGTTTGAAACTAATAATTTTTTGAGAGAGAGAAATAGTAAAGGTGAATGCATATACGAACAGGTTCTCCGTTTAGGACTAGAGTGAATTCAACACAAGCGCTCTTTGGTGATGTGGATGATCATGTTGCGTTATCTGTCAATCATCGAATATAAAGCCCGCCCTGACAATTTGATTGGTCCGAACAGCTTCTGTTCATAGTCACTCCACAACGGATCAAGTCCAGACTGAACTTCCCGACCTCAAATGTTGTGGGCAGGGCTAAGTTCAGCTGGCTTCCAGGCGAGGATCTAAGTCGAGAGCAGTGAGTGATTTTCTCTGATTTACATTAATGACAGACAGAAGCAGGTTTATTAGGCTGCTGTCACTTTAAGACCTGACGCACATGGTGCGGATCTGACACGCATCACATGGACTTTTTATGGTAATTATTTAACTCGTTTAAGACTGTGCTTACGAGGACACTTGACAAAGCGGGCATTTTGGCATACTTTTGTGTGTGTTTCTCCGCAGCAGCAGCACGCTGTCTGAAGTGGCTTTCTGTGTGTGTGTGTGTGTGTGTGTGTGTGTGTGTGTGTCTGTCACTCAGACAGAAGATTCACAGCCAGCATGCCAGTAGATTTAAGTTCTTTTTTTCTTTTTTTATGTCTTATCATGCTTGAATGGTTTAATAGCAGTTGAATGAATGATAACGTGATCATATACTGTAGCGCAGCCAAAGGATGATGAGAAAAAAAAACAAAAAAAAAACAGATGCTGCGTTATTTGCAAAAGATTTTGTGGGCAAAAAGGTCTGTAGTCAGCAGTGTGTGTATCATAGCTCACACAGAAGTCACTCACTCACTAACCAAGCAGCTTTCTGCTGGTCACTGTGGTGAATTTGCTTAGACGCCATGTGAAATCTGCATGGGGAAATTTAACCTAAAATTCCCTATCACGTGGATTCCTATTGAAATTACTAGATTAACTGGTAAATGTGAGTGTGGACAGTCGCACCTGGTTTATGGAACAGATCTGGTATGATCACAGCTGTTTAATGTGTTTATGGGAATGTACTGTAAGAAACTCTTCAAACAGAAAACCCTCTCAAAACCTTGTATCCCTCTTTCTTCAGGTGGAGTCGACCCAGAGTATGATTCGCATACTTGGTCTCTCTGCAACTCTGCCAAATTACTTGGATGTGGCGTCTTTCCTGCATGTGAACCCTTTCATTGGATTGTTCTACTTTGACAGTCGTTTTCGTCCTGTTCCACTTGGCCAGAACTTTGTTGGCATCAAGACTACAAATAAGGTACCCAGCAGCCAAGAAATCTCGTGCTATGCCAAATAAAATGACTTGTATTTTAGTCTTTGTCATTGTTATGTTCTCGTCACAGATTCAGCAGCTTCATGACATGGAGGAGGTTTGTTATGACAAAGTCCTGGAGCAGATCAGAGCAGGTCACCAGGTAATGTCCATTTTGTTTTTTGTCATTGAGCGGACTGTTTAAAATATATATTATGACTGGAGTGTGAGGTCAAGGACACAAAAGAGGTTAGATTGTGATCTTACTCATTCCAGTTTCAGTATAACCCTGATTTAGACCTAAATTTGTAACTTATACATATCAGTCCCTCCAGGATTTTGCAATATTTTGTTGCAATTTTTGCAATCAAAATGACGTGGTCCAGAAATGTGCGAAAATTTTGCAATTCATTTTTTTAATAATTAGGATACCACATTTACCATATTATGTTAGATGCACAATAGTCATACACGACAATAGAACAAACAAAATGCACAAATCTTGTTTATTATTTTGGTATCTTACAAACCCGATTCCAAAAAAGTTGGGACAAATTGTGAATAAAAAAGGAATGCAATAATTTACAAATCTCATAAACTTATATTTTATTCACAATAGAATATAGATAACATATCAAATGTTGAAAGTGAGACATTTTGAAATTTCATGCCAAATATTGGCTCATTTTGGACAGTTTTCCACTTTGCTACAGTCCATTTTAAATGAGCCTTGGCCCAGAGAAAACGCCTGCGCTTCTGGATCATGTTTAGATATGGCTTCTTTTTTGACCTATAGAGTTTTAGCCGGCAGCGGCACGAATGGCACGGTGGATTGTGTTCACCGACAATGTTTTCTGGAAGTATTCCTGAGCCCATGTTGTGATTTCCATTACAGTAGCATTCCTGTATGTGATGCAGTGCCGTCTAAGGGCCGGAGATCACGGGCATCCAGTATGGTTTTCCGGCCTTGACCCTTACGCACAGAGATTGTTCCAGATTCTCTGAATCTTTGGATGATATTATGCACTGTAGATGATGAGAACTTCAAACTCTTTGCAGTTTTTCTCTGAGAAACTCCTTTCTGATATTGCTCCAGTATGTTTGGCCGCAGCATTGGGGAATTGGTGATCCTCTGCCCATCTTGACTTCTGAGAGACACTGCCACTCTGAGAGGCTCTTTTTATACCCAATCGTGTTGCCAATTGACCTAATAAGTTGCAGATTGGTCCTCCAGCTGTTCCTTATATGTACATTTAACTTTTCCGGCCTCTTATTGCTACCTGTCCCAACTTTTTTGTAATGTGTAGCTCTCATGAAATCCAAAATGAGCCAATATTTGGCATGACATTTCAAAATGTCTCACTTTCAACATCTGATATGTTATCTATATTCTATTGTGAATAAAATATAAGTTTACGAGATTTGCAGATTATTGCATTCCTTTTTTATTCACAATTTGTACAGTGTCCCAACTTTTTTGGAATCGGGTTTGTATTTATTAAAGTCTTTTAAATGTTCGCGGTTCCCACATCTACGAACTGTATTACAGTAATATTGTGCTGTTTTTAGTGATTTCATTAGCGATGGATTCGTTTCAGTAAGTTGTACTGTATCTTTAAACATACTTTTTGATGTTCATTCATGTTTATTTCGTGCTGTAATAGTAGAAAAGAAGAGCGGTGTTACAGTGATCGTTACAGTGCAACCACATGTTTGAATTCCGTGTTAAATTTGGCAGAATTTAAAGCTTGGACTGTTTTATATCAGAAGTAAATCTTATCAGTCGACGCGTCGTCTGTGTCCTCTTTGCTATGCGAGGTATCTTTCACTGCGTGAGAAAATGGAGGTGTGGCATGAGAAACAGTGTCAGTTGCGTGAGTTTGAGTTTGGTGGCTCTGCATGACAGCATTTATTTTTTGAAATTGTTAAACTTTCCCACATTTTACGGTTTTGTTTGCACTGCGAAGCGCCGTGTCTTCTTCCACTGGTCAATCTGTGTTATTGCAGGCCCTTCAAATAGGTCATGAGATATCAAAAGGCTATTCGACAACAGTAATATTTGTTGACCGTTTTTTGTTGTCGATAATGTATTGTAGACTAATCGTTTCAGCCCTAATTATGTTATCAATGAACAAATGGACCTGAACCTCGAGACTGAGACTGAACACGGATTTTCTTGTGCACAGATATGGCATATGACACAGCTCTGCCCATTATTGATCCTACATAACAGCTTATATTTATCAGTTCTTTTGTCTTTGAGTCGTTATATTTCTTACAGATTTCTGCTTATTCTAACTCAGATACAGATAAAGTAGCACAATAGTCACCTTTATTTATATAGTGCTTTTTACAATGCAGATTGTTGCAAAGCAGCTTTACAGTGATACAGGAAAATAATGCAACAGTTTGTTTCGGCTGTACAGCCGCGCTGGAGAAAACGGTGTCATAGTCCAGCTCAGTTCAGTTCTCATGTAGTGTCAATGAGGGCGGATCAGTAATATTGTTAAATATTTAGTGTCCCCAACTAAGCAAGCCAAAAGCCAAAGGCAAAAGAGGCGACAGTGGCAAGGAACCCAAACTCCATCAGGTGACAGAATGGAGAAAAAAACCTTGGGAGAAACCAGGCTCAGTCGGGGTGCCAGTTCTCCTCTGGCCAGCGAACAAACAGTGCATGATTATGATTCAGGCAGCATTACAGGTCAGAAGTCAGATTAGATCGGAACATTCAGAATATTTATCAGTTCCATCTGGTTGAAGATCAGAGTCATCACTCCGGTATGGAGACAGGTTTGTTGAGGATCAGTGCAACTGGCTGTTGTGTCGATGAGGCCTTCACAGGGAGAGTCTAGTTGACACAATATCTGCTGACACTTCAGGGATGCATTGGTCATGTCCAGGCGCAGGTCCACCATATGATCTGGATACGGCCCGGATCCGTATCCAGCAAGTCCATAAAAGTGTCTATGGGAGTGTTAAGTTCAGCGTGTGATCACCTGACGATCCTCAAATTAAAGAACTCATTTTCATAATGACCAACACAATCTACCTGTTAGCGTTTGGTTTAAGACATGCTTTTTTGCACAATCACCGGTAAATTGACTAGTGCAAACCTTAGTAAATCACCTCACATGATTCATTTAAATACTGCATCTGAAAGGAAATCTCCTACAAATGCAATAAGATCAGCCGCAAAAATAACCCTGTCCACACCTTTTCAGCTCTAATTTATCACTGCATGTCTTTAGTAAATCCTGACAGTAGTTTTTTAATGCCAAAAGAGGGTTTGCTTTGGCACACTTGGTACAATTTTTGCGTTGGTGCTTGGTGTGTTAGTACATGTTTTCATCCGTGAAGCAGGATGAGGGACGAGAGGATAGTGATTGTAACTGTCAGGCTTCAAAAAGCACATAAAAGTAATATTATATAATAGTTCATAAAATGTATGCCATATAATGTTTTTCCCCTTACCTTAAACCCCCAATCCTCCCACCACAAACCCCCAAAAGAGATCTTGATCCTACAGAAGTCAACGCACATCACACATTGCCAGTGTTGGCTCTAATCTGTTGATTGGTTCAGTAACTAAAAATAACAGTATGTGAGAAATGTGTCCTTGTTGGGGTTGTTAATGTCCAGAGGACAGAGTGTTAACAGTATGGGACGTGTTGACCTCATTGCGGAGGATGTGAGAGACGAGCCCCGATCAGTGCCGCCCGTCCCTCATTTGCGCATGTCCACGTACTGCATGTATCGCTGTCTTTGATCTGTGCACCTGATCGTCATTTGTCTTCTTGAGTATGTTCAGGAAGTGTCTTCTCAAGGAGAAACACAATGAAAGGCTGTGAGCAAGGCCTTCTTGGGAAGGTTTAGCGGTTTAATTGAAAATCATCATTCCTGTATTCCAGCGCTGAAGGTCACAGGCTCTGCGGTCGCGGCGCTGTGCTGTGGTATATGGTGCCCTGTGCCTCATCCTGAACTCAATTTCTAAATCTCATAAATCTCCAAACAGCCCCACTCTTACCACCGCATAACCTCCCACCTTGCAAATGCTCTGTGCGTCTCCAGCTCACGTCTTCTGTTTGATTTATCTGTGTTTTTTGTGTAGTTTTTAGATGCTTTCAGGTTATACATTTAACTGCACATTCTGGTCATGGACATAAATGCAGTATATACGGTCTAATCTAATCTTACGCTGTCCATCGGTTTAGAGGGCCTTAGAAAATCCTGTTTTTGTCAAAGACTTCATCTGGATCGGGTTCAGGATGATGATCAAAACATGGAGTAGATCGAGTCCATCAACACCCCCAAAGCTTCACAGTCCTAGAGCTCTTTGTGGGTTCAACATTTCATTCGGTAACGTGTAGCAGTTTTGCTCTTGAATGTTTGATGTAGGGCTGCCCTCGACCTAAAGATTTTTCTAGTCGGCTAGTAGTCGTTCATTTAGCCATTAGTTGACCAATTGCGCGTTTATATTAATAAGCCATAAATCATAATAATTAGCCTTTAATTGCCTATATAGAAAACAACTAATCAGCACTCAAATCACGCATAAATCAAATATAATGAGTATGAATGTGGAGTGAAAAAACAGCAATAAAACTGTCTAAACATTTTAATAATGTTTTCTGTGTTTTCGGCTGTAGAGATTGTCAACAGTACTGACTCTCATCTCCACCGTAGTGGACACGCCTATATGCACGTGTCATACAGATGACATGATCTGAGAATATTTATTTTCCATTTGAATTGGTTTGTTTAAAAGCAGACATTTCAGTCTTTCTATAGATATATTTCTAATGTCTGTGAGGCAAGTATTCGCTGAGTTTCGGTTCATTTTTCTTCACTGAGACGGCAGAAAGTGCATCCTGATTGTTTTCATTATTTTACAAAAGCACAACGTTTTGTTTTGTTATTGTGAGTTTACAGAAATAAAAGTAGACCTTTTACAGTTTGCATTACTCCTGTATGACTAAAATGACAGATGTTTAAAGTAAATGAAGTGATCGCGCCGGCGCCTGTATGACAGTATGCGCGCTCTCCACACAAACACAGATATGAGCCTAATAATAAAGGCACACTTATCTAGGTTGACATTAGAGAGAGTGGATTTGTAAAGTTGCTACTACTTACATGTTTCAAGAGATGAGCCATATTTGAGGTCGATGAATGATAAGCGAATGTTTGGATTTCCTGCCGTTAACATTCTGTCCATCACAGCCTGCGGATTTCACCACTTCCTGTGGAGTTTGTTTTCTGCGACTAACAGACTAATACAATTTTACGGTTCTAGCGGTTAGTCGACTATTAGGGTACAGCCCTAGTTTGATTACGTTAGATTACTGGTGCGTTAGAAACTTTCTGGTTTATGCAGACCCTCATCTTCACTTGTTTTTGGATCCAGAGAAGCTGTACTGTTTCGGAAAGATGCATAACGCCACCTAGCGTAAAAAACAGGGACTGCAGGGAATTGTTGTCGTAAATGATGGGAAATGTAGTCAATGGCGGGGGAAGAGTTAATATTACTCAGTACTTAAAGCGACTTTTGCTTCTCTATCGCCATCTCTGTTTGAAACAAAATTGCAAATTACTTATGGAGTTACTGCTCTTTTGCACAGAGGAATCTCTGACATCAGAACAGATCTGTCATTGTACGTCGACATGACAATAAAAAGTATGAGAAAATGACATATCTGTCGCTTTTGTTCTGACCAAATAAAAACGTAAATGTATTAAAATAAATCATGTTACTGACATTTAGATCTAACAATTTACGCAGATCATTGCAGATTATCTAGCTACCTATTGAGCCACTCAAATGTCTTACCTGTTCAGCAGGAAAAAGGAGTCGTCGCCACCTCTCAAAAGCCATGCTGATATTTACTCTTGTTTTAGCATGGGCTCTGTTGCTTTCCCTTTTGGACTGCATGTTCTCCGCAGTTTAAGGTTTCTTGTTTTTGACAACAGGCGACTCCCCAGATGTCAACAATGATTTCTGTTCAGACCTTTCTAGATTAAAAGTCGCCGTCAAGATGACAAGTTTAAAAGCAGCTTCATCCTCAGTACACGCCATATAGTAGCTGGAGCTGGTGCTTTCTGTTTACTGGCATGACGTAGCCACGCAAAGACGAATGACCCCAACCTGACATTTTCTGTGATTTCGGACCCGGAAACATTTTTATGAGCTTATCGGTGCAATTTGGGGTAAGGTAGTTTTGAATGCCGATGTCTTATGCATTTGCTTAACTGATTTTAGCACTGCAGTATGCAGTGACATACTGCAGCTTTAAATGGTGACAGGTGTAGTGATTAACACTGATTATCTCTTCATCACGGCTCCTGTTAGTGGGTGGGATATATTAGGCAGCAAGTGAACATTTTGTCCTCAAAGTTGATGTGTTAGAAGCAGGAAAAATGGGCAAGCGTAAGGATTTGAGCGAGTTTGACAAGGGACAAATTGTGATGGCTAGACGACTGGGTCAGAGCGTCTCCAAAACTGCAGCTCTTGTGGGGTGTTCCCGGTCTGCAGTGGTCAGGATCTATCAAAAGTGCTCCAAGGAAGGAACAGTGGTGAACCGGCCACAGGGTCATGGGCGGCCAAGGCTCATTGATGCACGTGGGGAGCGAAGGCTGGGCCCGTGTGTTCCGATCAAACAGCCGAAAGCACCAACAGTGGCACGTGAGCATCAGAACTGGACCACGGAGCAATGGAAGAAGGTGGCCTGGTCTGATGAATCACGTTTTCTTTTACATCACGTGGATGGCCGGGTGCGTGGCTTACCTGGGGAACACATGGCACCAGGATGGACTATGGGAAGAAGGCAAGCTGGCGGAGACAGTGTGATGCTTTGGGCAATGTTAACTGCTGCTAACATCTTACCAGATACCACAGCACACGTTCAGGGGTCTAGTGGAGTCCATGCCTTGATGATTCAGAGCTGTTTTGGCAGCAAAAGGGGGACCAACACAATATTAGGTTGTTATGCCTGATCGTTGTATGTACTGTTCAAAAGTTTGCAATCAGTAAGATTTTTTTCATACTGGCCCCAAGCAAATGGAAGACAAAGTATGCTGATCTCTCCTGGACCTTTGAACTTGAGCGAATCTGCCTTCATACGTCCATCCTCTGAAAATCACATTGAAACTAATTAAATGGCTCAAAGGAGCATTGTAGGACACTTGCTTTTGTTAACTAATGCAATGCCATTCATACGAGTCTGGCTTAAGTCTTCAAATGCTTTGGGGCCAGTCTAAGTAGTAAGCCCTGAGAGGCTGTGCATATAGTGATTTTTCTTCAGTGAATAAATGTTTTGTGTCATTTGAGCCCTGTAGCAGCTTGCCACAATAATACAGGATTGACTTCAAGAGTGTTCACGTGTGTGTGTGTGTGTGTGTGTGTGTGTGTGTGTGTGTGTGTGTGTGTGTGTGTGTGTCGACTATATTGCAACAACCTCTAAAATGTCTCATCCTGTCAGATTTAGAGATGAATCTATATGTAATAACGGCTATTGTAACCGGTTTAACATTCCTAACCTCACATTTTTGGGAGAAAATCAGTTATTTTGAAAGACTCATGATTTAATCTGCTTCCACCATTAAATTGCATTTAGACCTAAATGCTAAATCATTTATAAGTGAAATGGAAAGTGAATTGGCGAGTTGAAACTGGTAGTGAGCTGAAAAGATCGTAGGCCTTTCTCTCTGCGGTACAGTACAGTGGGGAGCGTCTCTCTCAGCTTGATATTAAATTGTCAGAAGTGGCTGTGACATATATTAATTTCATGTGGGAGCATGATGGATTGAATTTTCTTTATGAAATGCCCCCTTAGCCCCCCTGTCGGGCCAGCGGTTGGCAGACACGAGGCAGATGGAACTTTAATACGCTTACGGAGGCAGCAGTTACTGTAGACTGCTTTCTCACAGCTTTGCAATGATGAAAAAAGTCTAATAAATAATATTTGCCGCAGAGGTCTCTGTGGTTCTTTGTAGGACTGCTCTGTGGCTTCTGAGAGAGGTGGAATATAAAGGAATGCCAGTGAGAGATGGAATTCAATCTCCATGCATACGTTGACAAGATGAATAGGTTGAGTGATTGCATCTGTATGTGCAAATTCAAGTTGTAGCGAACTCAAGTGGCATGCAAATGGACGAAAGATGAACAGAGTGTGGAGCAGATTTACATCTCAGTTTCTTGTTCAGTGTCATTGTATTGCAAGTTCATTGATGTTGGTCAGTGAGAGGTAGTTAGTTCATCTTTGGCAACTAATGATCCATTTGAAGGAATACCATTGTTGGTGTTATCTCTCTATTATGGCTCTTTAAGAGTTTTGTGGAAGGTTTGAGAACGTTTTGTACTCGATACTAAATGAGCATTGTAGATTCTTAATCATTTGGTGGGAAGTTGGAAGTTTTGTGTGCATTCAGAGGTGGACTTAAAGGCTGTTAACTCAGGATGAATTCTTACGGAGTCCCTAAGGGGCCATGGTGATGGAAAAAAAATGTTAGACGGGAGAAAAAATTATACTCAGAAAGCGTCTCCATTTCCCAGAGAAACTTTGGTATGACTCAAGTGGACCATCGAAATAGTGAAGTGAAAATGAAAATTGTCATCATTTACTTAAGATATTCTGTATGAATTTCTTTCTTCTGCTGAACACAAAAGAAGATATTTTGAAGAATATGGGTAACCAAACAGTTGATGGACCCCACTGAATTTTTTCCCATACTATGGAAATCAATGGGGTCCATCAGTGGGCTTGCTCGCAAAATGGTTGGTATCCCATGAGAAACTTGTCATTCACTCGTAAAACTGTTGCATTCTCTTGTAAAAGTGTTGAGTTGCCCAAGAAACTCAGAATTCACTCCCAAAAGCAATGCAATGTAGTTTTCCCTCCCGCTCAATATTATTTCCATCACCACTTTTGTGTTTGCTCGCAAAAGTTTTGCATTTCCATAGTAAGTTTGCTTCCGCTCGCTCATCGCATTCTGGGTCATAACACAACGTTTCTTTGGAAATGCAAACGTTTGCAAGCGGATGCAATTTTTGGTGTGCAAACGCAAAAGAATTTAAATAGAATTTTAGGCGCTCC
>CM031958.1:4891662-4939162 GCA_018749465.1 Paracanthobrama guichenoti
GTTTTTTTGTTGAGTATCATATTTGTACTTCAGGCTTTTATGACTCATATGCAATTTATTGCAAATCTATGATAATTGAGAGATACATGTTCCCCAAAAGCCTGTCGTGTCATTCTGGGGGATACAAGCATTACATTGAAAAAAAAAAAAAAATCTTGAAATTGTATTATTTGTTTCCTAAGAAGATGGGAATAAATTAATTTTCATTTAATTACATTTTTTTTTTTTTTTTGCTGCCATTTCTAGGGTTAATTTCCAACCTTAGTTGCCAGAATGTTTTGGTTTTAACAAGTACCAGAAATGAAGCATCTTGGCCTAACGTGCAGTATGGGAGTTATTTCAGTAAGAGAGGTATTTCTGTAGGATCAACAATAAAACACTCTGTGGCCAGAAGGGATTATTGAAAACAACACTGAAGTTGAGTACAATGCCATATAAATCCTTCATGGCTCTCTTTGTCCTTCAGTGTCATTTATTGTTCTTTTATGACTCTTCCTCTGTCACAGCGATCAGCTCATTAAATCTGTTTCCTGAAGAGTCTTTCCAACCCCAGTAACCACATTTCTGTCCTCTCTCTCACTCTCTCTGTGCTCTGAGGAAGAGCAGATTGCGTTGAGTGCTGGTGAGAAACATGTTGGCAGGTGGTCAAGGACATGTTTGTGTTTTTTGGAAGGCTGTTCTTAAATTAGCAATCATGAATTAATTAGCTACCAATTATCCACAGGCCCAAACAATTGTGATGAATGCCAAAGTGCTGGCTCTGTTTCCAGGTACTGACCGTGGCAAAATACAGCCCAAAACAAACAGAACAACAGCGCTCAGCTCATCAACACAGAGCCGTTCGCTGTTCACTGGCTTCAGGCTCACATGGTAGCGTGTCTGGAGTCGGCCTTGTTCCTTTAGTTACATGCAAACATCTTTAGCAGGCAGTGTGCATTTATAAACAAGTGAATATAAATTGTATGAATATTTAAAAAATAATAATAATAATATTTTGTTTCACAGAAAGAAAGAAAGTCATACAGGATTGGAATGACATGAGGAGGGAGTCAGTGGTGCCTGGTTTAATTTTATTGTTTTTTAATGTTTCCTGGGGTGCACTTAGAATATTAGTATGATATTTACATTAAAAAAAATCATAATTTAGAAATAAAAGGCATTTTTCCTATGCTGATTTTATCCTCTTATTTGAACGCTCTGTTTGAAGTGGCGTGTCTGCTGAGATTTCAGTGTAAACGCCCGCTTCTGTGATTGGCTGCTGTGAGACCACAGTGTAAACGCCGCTTCTGTGATTGGCTGCTGTGAGACCACAGTGTAAACGCCTGCTTCTGTGATTGGCTGCTGTGAGACCACAGTGTAAACGCCCACTTCTGTGATTGGCTGCTGTGAGACCACAGTGTAAACGCCCACTTCTGTGATTGGCTGCTGTGAGACCACAGTGTAAACGCCGCTTCTGTGATTGGCTGCTGTGAGACCACAGTGTAAATGCCCGCTTCTGTAATTGGCTGCTGTGAGACCACAGTGTAAACGCCCGCTTCTGTGATTGGCTGCTGTGAGACCACAGTGTAAACGCCTGCTTCTGTGATTGGCTGCTGTGAGACCACAGTGTAAACGCCTGCTTCTGTGATTGGCTGCTGTGAGACCACAGTGTAAACGCCCACTTCTGTGATTGGCTGCTGTGAGACCACAGTGTAAACTGCTTCTGTGATTGGCTGCTGTGAGACCACAGTGTAAATGCCCACTTCTGTGATTGGCTGCTGTGAGACCACAGTGTAAATGCCCACTTCTGTGATTGGCTGCTGTGAGACCACAGTGTAACTTCTGTGATTGGCTGCTGTGAGACCACAGTGTAAACGCCTGCTTCTGTGATTGGCTGCTGTGAGACCACAGTGTAAACGCCTGCTTCTGTGATTGGCTGCTGTGAGGCTTCAGTGTTAATGCCCACTTCTGTGATTGGCTGCTGTGAGACCACAGTGTAAACGCCCACTGCTGTGATTGGCTGCTGTGAGACCACAGTGTAAACGCCCACTTCTGTGATTGGCTGCTGTGAGACCACAGTGTAAACGCCCACTTCTGTGATTGGCTGCTGTGAGACCACAGTGTAAACGCCCACTTCTGTGATTGGCTGCTGTGAGACCACAGTGTAAATGCCCACTTCTGTAATTGGCTGCTGTGAGACCACAGTGTAAACGCCCACTTCTGTGATTGGCTGCTGTGAGACCACAGTGTAAACGCCTGCTTCTGTGATTGGCTGCTGTGAGGCTTCAGTGTTAATGCCCACTTCTGTGATTGGCTGCTGTGAGACTTCATTCGCCATAAAATAATTCAGATCGAGTTTGATTTTCTGTGTTTTTCACATCCGTAGCAAGCATTTTGAGATGTGTTTTGACAATTCAGAGCCACTGTACAAGCGAACGCTGCGTCTGACAAACTGATCCACGTCTCGCAGCACAAAGCACCGTATGAGAAACACAGTTGAATGACAAACAAAATTGGTGGTCTTCTTTTTAATATGTGGCTCCAGTATCGCTAGCAAAGCGTCAGACTGAGCAACTGACATCCTGAAGTAAACTTTGAATCGCTCGGGATAATCCCACTGCTCCTTGATAATGAGGTGGAACTCTCCTTCCTCTCTACGCAAATTCAGGATTGGATGGACCCATCCAATAAAATCATTGGATAGGACAGCAAAATCATCCTCACTGCTTGAAGACTCCATGTTGTATTGTTTTGCAAACTTTTTCACAACGGATTAATTAATACGCACCGGACCCTTTGCATGACAGGTGTCTGTGCATGATAAATATCAAAAACCGCATATGAAAATTCCACGAGTCTTAGGAGCTTAAAAAAAAACAGTGAAGAGTAACAGAAAATCATTAAGAGAGAGGGGAAATCACATGGAAATGACAAAGACCAGACTCAAACTGTTCACTGGCCGCCTAATACATTCTGTGCACAAAAATGACAAGAACTGGCTGATTCTGACAGCTCCCGGAGCTAAGGTATTTGTTTGTTTGTTTGTTTGTTTGTTTCAGCTGGGAAACAAAGTCACAAATGTCCTTTTAAGCCAAGAACGTTTTAGAGTAGAAGTAGTCTTTTCTTCCCAAAGCTTGCAAGATTGCCAAAGAGATTTTGTGTTTCTTATTAGATATCCTCATCCTCAAACGGTGTGCTTCAGGTTTCTGTCATGTTGCGTCTGCTATGTGCTTTAAGGTGGTTGTCATTATACAGCAGCAGACAGTTTATACTGAGTTTATACTGTCTGCTCAGGGCCAGATAGCATCACATTTTACTTTAAAGACCCCATGAACTTCATTTTTTATTGAGTCTTTAGGGTCTCAATTGCGTTTTCAAATGAGTTATGCATTTGTGTTACATCCACAGTATTATTGTGGTGGAAAGTGTCACTCTGTAGGGAGTTAATGTGTTAGAATATTATGCGCTAAGCCGAGAACTGTATGTCAGATTTATTTTTCTTCTCCCCTAGCTCTCCCACACCATCAGTACTTTCAGTTAAAGGACGGCGAGAACAGTGTGAGAGAGCGAGAGCGAGAGAGAGAGGTCTTTTTGCCATCTCATAACTGTCTTGTATTTCTATTATTGATTGTTTTTGTCTGAGGTATTGACTGCTTTGCAAGGGCAGCCTGGGTGTAATAGGAAAATTACAACCCTCTTTTGTCCTTTGACTAATATGGCACACAGACGCCGCTCTGCCCTTCTGCTCATTGTGGATGGAGCTTCAGGCTGAGAAAGAACAGTCCAGAAGTTAGAGGCCAGATCCAGATGTGCTGGTTCACTTATGCGTGTAAAAGACGCCGCACAATACTGCATTTGTAAAGATGGAGTTTCTTTCAACTTCACAATTAGTTCATTCAGCACTGAAATATACACTATCGATAAGCAGTTCAGTGCAGTGGCAAGGCCAGAAATCTCCAAGTGGGTGGATCTGCTGAAATTGACTTTTATTCTGTACCTTTTTTTTATCCAATTATATTATTAATTATAACTATGTCGATGTGGGTATTTGAACAAATTAAAGCATTATGTGTTGACTTTCTAGCAGCTCCCTGTTTTAACTACTAAGGTGGGTAATATAAGCAAAATCTTTGCCACGATTTTTAACCAATATTTTTTTTCCACAGTAAGGAACATCATCACAATATAGTAAATCTGCTCTGAGATGTTACTAATTAAAATAAAGCCATAGTTTGTATTCCTCAATATGATTCACTTAAAGAGGCCATAAATCGTATTGATTTTATTTTTTGGCTCTGCTCTAATGTTCAAAAAGCACATTATTTTCCCATATTCTCCATTGTTACAGCTCCTCTCTTCCCAGTCTGTCAGTAACGCTCTGTTTAGTTCCCGTCTCTTTGAAGCCCCTCCTTCTAAAAAGCAGTGTGCTCTGATAGGTCGGCTTGAGCAGTGTGGTGATTGGTGTTGGGGAAATGCCCCGCCCCTTACCATAACCGCCAGTTTCAACACACTACTAACTAACTCAACCAGGCCCCGCCCCTTTATTTTGAGTATTAATTATTATAATGAGCAATATTGACAACCAACCATATTTTCAATAATTATCAAAAAGAATAGTTTTTTTCTCACTTAGGCCGCATGTCCACCAACGTGTTTTTTCCCGCGGCTGGCTGCCGTATTCAGTTGTTTTCAATGGAGCGCCGCGTTTTTAGAGCGCCATGAGCGTAACGAGGCGCTGAGCGAGTATTTCACACTCAAGCACTGAATGCTCGGTGTTTTTTACTGGGCACCGAGAGTTGAAGAATGTTCACTTTTCACCCAGCCGTCCAATCAGAGTGGAGGAGGGGCGGGATAAATACAACACCAACCAACCGCCACATTCTGCGTGTACAACGTCAACAGATGAAAACAAGCAATAATAACGGAACAAAATGATTTAAAACAAGAGCCAGAGCAAATACTTTACATTGTATCTGCTTTTTTATATATAAACCAACTATCTGTGAAATGAGATATAGTAACACTTCTCCGTATCATAACAAGCAAAGAGTCTCAACTGAAAAAAACACCGCGCTGCCAAAACGCTCTCAGGCGCCCACAGCGAGGCCTTTTCAGCTGGATAAAAATGCTTTGCTGGACACGTGGCCTTAGAACAAAACTGACCAATATTTAAATCTCTCAGATCTCTCGTAAATCTTTCCTTGAATGCTCAAAAAGAATACAAAGATCAGGACTAATTATATGCTTTGCATTATTTTAGGCCGATCCATTATAGGCACAAAATAAAATGATTATGTTTTTGCAAAGATACACTTAAAGGGGTACTTCAGCGCTGGGAAGATGAATGTGTATTTAAACTGGGTCATTTATGTAGTAGAAATGTGAAATAATTTTTGAATTTGGTGCGTTTTAGACTGAGAAAAGACAGAAAATGTATATTTGTCTCATGTGAATGAAAGACAACAACTCCCAGAATGCACTGGCTTCGCTGCCCTACGAGGCCACTCCCAAAGCCACGGCTACTGAGTGAGCCGAGCGAGTGTCACAGCACAAACGCAGCAGGAGTCAGATCTCATTCATCACGAGATGAAGAGCTGAGGTAAGCGCGGGCGCGGCATGCATTCACGGCGCGTGTTCAGTCTGGCAGTTTATCACTCGCGCACAAAAGCAGATCAAACGTGCTACACTTGATTCACAGTTTACCTGGATAGCGCCATTTCCGCCAAATCCATTCAGGTTTGACTCCGAAGTTTGTGTTGTACATGTTATACATACGAGGTAAATTATCAACCCAGCACCCTTATTATAATAATACAAATGTTGCTGTTACTATATTAAATACAGGGGAATATAAATCTCTTTCATAAAGGTTGTTTTTGTAGTTTCTACATGTGTTTACACTATTTTTGTATTAGAAATTCTATAGTTTATTATGTATTTGTTAGTAACGAGGAGTATGGTTTTACCTGTGACTACCATGATCTTACTAATAGTTGAACTTTTGAATCGTTCTAATGAATTTTAATTGAAGTAAATGTTAATTAAATTAGAGCTGGATGAAATGTAAATATCAGTGTCTTACATAAATGAGGTGTGAACTCTTTACCAATGTTACTGTTGTTAAAGTAAAATAAAATATTTTGAAGGATGTTGGTAACCAAACCATTTGGGTTAACCTTGACTTCTATTAAAAACAGGCATTTCTCAAATGATCTTCTTTTATGATGCACAGAAAGTAAGTCATATTCATAGATGCCACCTACGTCACTACCATATAGAACGGCGCCATATTTACGACCGATCTCGCCCGGTATGGCCGCCCAAACTGCCCGTTTGAATGAGAGCGAGATACCTGGAGAAAACTTATATTTTAGGCCCCGATCCTTTTTTGTTACCAAAAGCTTTCTTTTGTTCATTGTTATCTGCCCCAGATTTGCCCCAATTGGCCTTCCATGATATATATATATATATATATATAAAGTGCGGCACCTGGCCAATGATTTATATTTAAACATGGGAAATGTAGGTATTATTATAAAAAGGTATGATTTTGGCGGTAGTTTGCTCTGACTAGGTAGCGAGTTGTTAGCTAGCTAACGTAAGTGGCTAACAGCTGGTAGCTTGCCATTAAATTAGCAGGCTTTTATCTCTACTCCCGAACCGAATCAATCAGAACCGAATCTCCATGACTTTTCCTGACCCATTTTTGATTAATTGAAGCAACAAACATCAGATAATCTCAATCAAACACTTGAGCTCATAAACGCACGGCAGAGAACATACCAAAAGTATACAATTCATCCATTCATTCAGAAACATACAACATCGTCCCTTTATGATCGTACAGGAAGTATGAAATATTATTTATTATTTAACAGTTTGCATAAAATCAAAAAATGCTTTTTTGCAGCCAAAAGATGGCGGCACAAAGCTACAGTGACGTCATGTGACCCGAACGAATAGGTTTGGAATGACATTAGGGTGAGCAGAAAATGTAGCCACTTTACGACATACTAACTCAAAATCACTGCTTTACTGTCAAGTGACATTAAATATTAATGAAATATTACTGTATTTGCAGTAAATTGAATAATATATATAATTACACTACAAAAAATGCTTTTCTTACTTAGTATTTTTGACTTGTTTCCAGTCCAAATACATACAAATTCTTAAATCAAGATGATTTTACTAGATAAGTCAAATGATTGTTCTTGTTTTCCAGGGGAAAATCTAAATGAAGTGAGTTTTTGCTTAAAACAAGAAAATGATCTGCCAATGGGGCAAGAAAAATAATCTTGTTTCTGTTTGGGACAACTTGCCTTGCCCATTGGCAGATCATTTAGCTTGGTTTAAGCGAAAACGTACTTCATTTTGATTTTATTTTCAAGAAAAACACCTTTTTTTTTTTTTTTTTTTTTTTTTGATATTTAGACTGGAAGCAAGAGAAAAATACTAAATAAGAAAAGCATTTTTGCAGTGTATTTGTTTCTGTCCTATTTTATTTATTCAT
This sequence comes from Paracanthobrama guichenoti, assembly GCA_018749465.1. Classification (NCBI taxonomy): domain Eukaryota; kingdom Metazoa; phylum Chordata; class Actinopteri; order Cypriniformes; family Gobionidae; genus Paracanthobrama; species Paracanthobrama guichenoti. The sequence goes on from CM031958.1 coordinate 4,899,155, forward strand.
TTATGTAAATGTATTCCCCTAACCCCAGCAAAATATTTTATCCCAGCCCTGGCTTGACCCAATAAGTTTTTCTTAAAATGTGTCTGAACTTTTTATTTTGGTAGTGCTGAGAATGACAGCATCTGAGCATTGGGCCACTGTGTACTGTATGTGAAATTAGCGCTGCCTTACCTTTATTTACACAAAACACGCCATTAACACTGAAGTCTCACAGCAGCCAATCACAGCAGTGGGCGTTAACACTGGAGCCTCACAGCAACCAATCACAGCAGTGGGCGTTAACACTGAAGCCTCACAGCAGCCAATCACAGCAGTGGGCGTTAACACTGGAGCCTCACAGCAACCAATCACAGCAGTGGGCGTTTACACTGAAGCCTCACAGCAGCCAATCACAGCAGTGGGCGTTAACACTGAAGCCTCACAGCAGCCAATCACAGCAGTGGGAGTTTACACTGAAGCCTCACAGCAGCCAATCACAGCAGTGGTCGTTAACACTGAAGCCTCACAGCAGCCAATCACAGCAGTGGGCGTTTACACTGAAGGCGCACACAAACTTACCAGATTACCAATGCACTGTTGGTTATCAATTTAATTTCTGCAATTGTTATGCATGTGTTTTTACTATCTTTAAATTGAATAGTGTGTTTATTGGCCATCAAATACTCTGTTTTGTCGGCCATTAATATAGATGTTCAGTCATTTATGTGGTTCAGTTGATTTCCAAACCCCAAACGTAAACCTAACCAAGCGCCACTGTCCTATGTGTTTGTTTTAGGTGATGGTGTTTGTGCATGCTCGCAACTCTACTGTCCGCACCGCCATGAGTCTGATTGAGATGTCCAAGAACCGAGGAGAGCTGTCTTTTTTCCAGGTGGACCAGGGTGCCGACTACGGCCAGTGTGAGAAACAGGTAAGCGCTACAAACAGTACATATCAAAATATGGTTTCCAAGCCCTTTTTCACCATTATAGTTTGGTGCAAGAGTCTATTTAAAGATGCGTAATCTTTTTTGATAGTCGGTGCCTTAGGTCTGAGGATAAATAAAATAGAATCGCTTTCCTACGTGTTTTATACTCATCATAGAGAACCTGCATCGCACTTCTGCTTAGGACAAAGAAATTCAGAGCGGGCTCTCTCTTCAGCCGGCCAAAGCGCTGTTATTTATGAGCAGTTATTCACCAGCTCTGCAGGAGAGAAAAGTGAGAGAAATTGAGGTCAGTCACCTATGCTAGCAGTGGCGGTTTCTGAGAGAATGGTAAACACAGGCAGGAGACGTACCTGTGAGGGCCAAACGGGTGCGGACGCTTTGAAATGAAACCCGAAGGCGATGCAGCACTAAACTTTTGGATGCTGCCCTATTAGCTGGAGTGGGTGTGCAATTAGAGCCCCCGCAGAGGCTGACATTCAAACGCCGCTCGAGTGTGTGGTCCAGCTGCTGCGTTAGAAGATGCACTTAGACACACTAGAAGAGACCAGAGCCCATTCAGCATGCGCGCTATGTTTTGTCAGTGGAGGAGCACGCCACACTTTAATACTTTGAAAATGTTTTTAAAGAAGCCAGCAAGTCCACTTGTGATCTCAGTCCAGGTTTCTTGCACCAACAATATGCGTCATCTTGAATTGAATGTCAAAGGATTGTATGCCCTTTCTGTGACCCGCAGGACCTTACAGTAAATGCCATATTGATTTTTTTTTTAATTTTTTTATTTTTTTCACACATTTTTATTTGGAAGAAAATAAGACTGTGAAACATTGTAGATGAGTTTTTCCAGAAAAAAACTTTGTGGTTAGGGGTGTTAATTTGCATATATTCCCCAAAATCGATTGTTGTTTAAATTAACGATCAATTAATCGTTAACCTCCGAAGCCAGCGGGGCTACTAAATGATCATGTTACTCAACAACCACTTGCTTAACCAACACAAAATACACTCACCTAAAGGATTATTAGGAACACCTGTTCAATTTCTCATTAATGCAATTATCTAATCAACCAATCACATGGCAGTTGCTTCAATGCATTTAGGGGTGTGGTCCTGGTCAAGACAATCTCCTGAACTCCAAACTGAATGTCAGAATGGGAAAGAAAGGTGATTTAAGCAATTTTGAGCGTGGCATGGTTGTTGGTGCCAGACAGGCCGGTCTGAGTATTTCACAATCTGCTCAGTTACTGGGATTTTCACGCACAACCATTTCTAGGATTTACAAAGAATGGTGTGAAAAGGGAAAAACATCCAGTATGCGGCAGTCCTGTGGGCGAAAATGCCTTGTTGATGCTAGAGGTCAGAGGAGAATGGGCCGACTGATTCAAGCTGATAGAAGAGCAACTTTGACTGAAATAACCACTCGTTACAACCGAGGTATGCGGCAAAGCATTTGTGAAGCCACAACACGCACAACCTTGAGGCGGATGGGCTACAACAGCAGAAGACCCCACCGGGTACCACTCATCTCCACTACAAATAGGAAAAAGAGGCTACAATTTGCACGAGCTCACCAAAATTGGACAGTTGAAGATGAGTCTCGATTTCTGTTGAGACATTCAGATGGTAGAGTCAGAATTTGGCGTAAACAGAGAACATGGATCCATCATGCTTTGTTACCACTGTGCAGGCTGGTGGTGGTGGTGTAATGGTGTGGGGGATGTTTTCTTGGCACACTTTAGGCCCCTTAGTGCCAACTGGGCATCGTTTAAATGCCACGGCCTACCTGAGCATTGTTTCTGACCATGTCCATCCCTTTATGACCACCATGTACCCATTCTCTGATGGTTACTTCCAGCAGGATAATGCACCATGTCACAAAGCTTGAATCATTTCAAATTGGTTTCTTGAACATGACAATGAGTTCACTGTACTAAAATGGCCCCCACAGTCACCAGATCTCAACCCAATAGAGCATCTTTGGGATGTGGTGGAACAGGAGCTTCGTGCCCTGGATGTGCATCCCACAAATCTCCATCAACTGCAAGATGCTATCCTATCAATATGGGCCAACATTTCTAAAGAATGCTTTCAGCACCTTGTTGAATCAATGCCACGTAGAATTAAGGCGGTTCTGAAGGTGAAAGGGGGTCAAACACAGTATTAGTATGGTGTTCCTAATAATCCTTTAGGTGAGAATTGGAGTAGAAATATGATTATGTAATTGTAAAGTTATATAATATTATAACTTTATTATCACTGAGTGTAATTTAAGTGTTTGTATACAAATCATAAGGTTTTAATTTTATTATAGTATATGTAATCTATATATTAGTGCACAACTGTTTCAAACTTTGATAATAAATCAGCATATCAGAATGATTTCTGAAGGATCATGTGACACTGAAGACTGAAAATGCAGCTTTGATATCAGAAATAAATTACATTTTAAATGATATTAAAATAGAAAACAATTAATTGCAATAATATTTCACAATATAACAGTTTTTTTTCTGTATTTTTGATCAATTCAATCCAGGCTTGATGAGCATAAGGGATATATTTCAAAAACTTTTAAATATAGTCACGTTTCCAAACTTTTGACTGGTACTGTATACATTATATCTCAAACCCAGCCATAATGTTCATGAGGTCACGGTTGTGATATCATAACCACAAATGTTTCTCAGTCATTTATGTAGTTTTGCGGTACATCACTGCATATACATGCTGTTTTCCCTTTAAAGGGATAGTTCACCCAAAAATGACAATTATCCCATAAGTTATGACCCTCATGCCACCCTAGGTGTATAGAATGGCAACAGCATAAACAAACGTTACTGCGCATGCTCGCTTTTGTGGCCCAAACTTAACTTCCGGGAGACGTATTTTTTGTGCTATATAAATAAACTAAACTAAATACCCTATTTGAGATTGACTGTACGGGCTCTACAGGCACTGCCATTGATAGAGGATAAAGCGAAAGTTGTTTTACACTCCGTGATAAAGGTCTATTGCATACCTAATTTAAATATTTTGCGGGAAACAGAAATCTGATCAGTTGTCCAGATACAGCGACCACTTGATGTGTGTGTCCTGACTGACTGACAATCCGATCTGTTTGATCAGACACGGTGATCGCATGTTTGTGCCAAGTGTAAACGCAGCCAGAAGTCCCTCTAAAGTAGATTTATTTCTGATAACAAGCAAATTACATTAGACCGAAGACACAACGCTGCTCTCGTAAGCAGTCAGACTGGATATTTATGAAGATTTCAAGGCTTTTGGTGAGTCACACACAGTTTTTGCACTGGTGTCATATTCTCTCTGCGTGAACGTTAATGTTTATATCATGTTATCCAAGAATAGTACGTCAAAAATGTGTTTCTACTGAGTAGAACACAAACACAGACCGGAAGTTAACTTCGGGCCAGGCGCGTAACCGTGGCACGTCCTTCTGATGAAACCGTCTATATGACATTCTTCTTTCAGACGAATACAATCAGAGTTATAATAATAAATGTCTTTATAATGGCAGTGAATGGCAGCACAAATTTTGAAGCTCAAAAAAGTGCATCCATCCATTATAAAACTGCTCCACACGGCTCCGGTGGTTAAAAAAGGCCTTTTGAAGTGAATCGATGGGTTTGTTTAAGAAAAAACATCCATATTTAGCACGTTATAAAGTAAAATATCTAGCTTTCCGAGGGTAAATCATGGGGTAATTTTCATTTGTGGGTGAACTATCCCTTTAATAGCAAGATGAGCACATTTTCTGATTGTCAGCGTGTTACTGAACTGGACGAGGAGTGGTGATGTTCACACAGGACGCCTGCCTGGTGTTCATGCGTTCCACACTGGTGTGAGAGCTTTGACGGATCCAGAGCTGTGCAGACAGACAGATAGATCGTTAAACAGCTGGACTCTGCTCTCTGTCTCACTGTAGTGCTGGTACATCACCTCAGGTTCAGACCGCATGCTGGAAACACCTGACCAGATGCATGTGTTTGTGTGTTCATATGGAGATCGTATCGTCTCAGTCGTTGTAGATGTGTACGCACAGAGGTGGATGTGCTGCTTTCTCAAGACTGCAGTTGCACTGTAACACCATATATAAATCTCCCAGCAGAAGGAGGAGTGATGCATTTAGTAACCTTTCCGCGGCTCCCGTGGGTTTGACCAAAACGGATGCGGTCTTTAATCTGCACCCCATTTATGAGGCAGATATTAAATACACGAGGCTATAATGTTCTCTTCAAAGACACTGCTCAGGCAGAAATAGGATTTGCATTATAAATGACCATTGTTGTGTGCTTTGTGCAAGTGTTTCTTTTAAAGTAACGTTACAGAATTGTGTTACCCCTAAAAAATGAATTACATAGTGCTGGACGATAAACTGTATCACGATTTAAGTGTTTCATATCGGACAATATCAATAATTATTGATATTTTTAGGACCCATTTAAAATAAGGACCAGGAGAAAAAGATTTTTTATTTTAAACTTAACCTTCGTCTGATTATAATCCCCTCAGTTATAAAGGCACAGCCATGGAAAACACTCAAATAATTAAAATGTAAACATGTTTATACTCGACGCGTCCGCACAAGCATGCCCGTCAACGCGGAGTGGGCGTCGTGTGTGTCGAGAGCGCGAGCATTTCGCTTGCCGGTGCACTTTCTGAGCGGCTCCGCAACCGAAGATGCACGAGTTCGAGGCGAATCTGCCCGAGCATGACGTCTCATCACACAGTTCGCGCATCTAAATCAGTTGCTTAGATTTACAAAATGAGCCAACAATAGCAGAAATAAGCCCTTTTAATGAAAATAAAGATCCGTGTTTAATAAAAACATTCACGAAATTAATTGAAAATGTTTAGAGAAATTAGAAAATGTTTCAGAGATTTAGCTGTATACATGTTCTCCCATGTTTTGGTAAACATTGTCACGTATGTTCTTCTGGCTGCTGTTTCCTGATGGTTTATAGAACAATTACTCCGATTTGCCCTCTGTCGTTTCAAATATTAAAAATGGACGAGGCGCGCACGCAGTCAGGCGAGAGTATAAACAAGGCGTTGGTATTACCAGTCTTGGTGGGGACGACGGTCTTGCATAATTTGCAGGCGACGTTGGTCTGACTGTGGTCAGACTTATAAAATCCAAAAAACTGCCATACTGGCGAGCTGACTTGTTTTCCTGATTTATCAACAATCTCCTCGCTCGCTGCGGCACTCATTTTCCACGTATCACTCCACGCCGGTTCTGTTACTGAAGAATCCAACATGAGACAAGATATGGCGCAACCAAGCATGATACTGTTACATGATTGGCTGTTAGCGTGTCACTTGCTACGTTGCTAGGTTACCAGAACCTTTGTTCATGCAACCAAACTTGCTTCGCAACCTCTGGTTTCTTCCGACGAAGAAAAAAAAAATATTGAACCTTTTATCAAACACATTTTTTATTATTGTGTGTGACGATACATAACATTATCGTTTTATCGCCCAGCCCTACTGTTACATATATTCAAAAAGAAAATCTGGTTTTATAGTGCAAGTTCAGAAAGCATCGCGTGTTGCTTCATTACTTGCTGTATTATAAGACGTTAACAGCACTCAGGATAAGGAACTGTAGTGAGATATTGATCGCCAGGAAGAGCTCAGAGCCAATACCTTGTATCCAAAGAAGTTTACCTCCAAGTGCCATTTAAGTGGTGTTTCTTTGAGGATTTGGTGATATGTTGTCTCTTCCAGAGCAAAAGGCCCAAATGTGATATTTCTGATAAGAGTTTGAGTCTGTTTGTGAGGATTAAAGTGAGGTAAAGTGTATTTCTGAAGATACTTCACTGTATCTCTACACACACACACACCTCATGATGACACAGCTTATTTACTTATGAAAATCACCCCTCATTAATATTAATGCTCACTTAATCTCACATATGAATATGGAGGGGGGAAACAGATCACCTGTAAGGTCAGTTATATAAAGTGGGATTGTTTATAATTCTGTAAAAGTCAGAGGTGAGCGTACTCCATAATGCTCATTAAAGCGTGTGTGAAGAGGCTGTCAATCAGGCTCACATATCTTAATGCATCCTCGAAGATAGGAGCCTCTATAAGCGCTTCCCCCCCTTGACTCCACACGCTCGCTAGTAAAGAGCAGGAATCTCTACTTGTGTGCGTATATGTTTGTGTGACATTAACGAGCTGGTTGAGTGTGTTTATGGTATGTTAATGCTAGTTAATTGACTGCACAGATTACACACGCGTGTAGAAGAATACACTGTGTAAATGATCTGTGATCTTGTTTGCTTACACGTCTTTCCAAAATATGAGAATATTGTATAAAGCAAGTTAAATTAATATTGTGCATTTCGGATGCTCAATTAGCCACATTAGCAAAATGAAAATAAACTATTCCCAAACTATCTGTACAGTAATATTACAGAAGCGGATCGTTTGAATAAATAAAATCATACACACAATCCTTGCAGATCACATGCATTACTGTTCAAAAGTTAGAGTTAAGTAAGTTTGAAAAAAACATTTAAAATGGTTCTTTAAAGTTTTTTTATTCCTGTGATGGCAAAGCTGCATTTTCAGCAGTCTTTGCTGCAGTCTTCAGTGTCACATACACTACCAGTCAAAAGTAAACCATCAAAGAGAATGGGAAAGTGTGTCCAAACTTTTGACTGCTAGTGTATACTGATTATTAAAGGGGGGGGTTGCATTCTGACTTATTTACACTGTTAAAGAGTGTGTGTGTTTGTTCCCGGTCATGAGTGGAAACCGCAGGCGGTGAGTGAAACTGCATCAAATGTGTGGTTTGTTGGCAATCGGCACATAAGTGCATATAGTGTGAACAACACCAACGTATAGTGAATCAAGAGTTATCCAGGGATAATGCCACGTGTGTGTGTGTGTGTGTGTGTGTCTTTAGCTCTGCCCACTGCATGCCTCCACAAGTTCGGCTGTTTCCAGAGAGAATCGGTACAGTGTATCTGTCTTTTATAAATATGATAAACTAAAGACTCTTGGGAGATATGAAGGATCAACACTACTCTATAGATACTCCAGATTAACATGAGACTGGCAGAGTGTGTGTGTGTGTGTGTGTGTGTGTGTGCTCGTAACTCTTTAGCTCCACCCACTGCACGCCTCCACGAATCGGTACAGTGTATCTGTCTTTTATAAATATGATAAAACTAAAGACTCTTGGGAGATATGAAGGATCAACACTACTCTATAGATACTCCAGATTAACATGAGACTGGCAGAAACTGTGTGTTATGGACCCTTTAACTTATCAATGGAAACTATTGGGATTCTTTGATCAATAGAACGTTCAAAAAGACAGCATTTATTTGCAATGTGATTTTCTTGTATCAAAGCTAGGGCAGCACGAGATTGAAGAAAAATGCAATATACTATACTTTGTTAAATAATGCAATATTTGATATGTGATATTGCTTTAAGTGTGTAAAATTATATTTAAAAAGTTTTGAAAAGCTGAAAATTATATAACAATATATATGTTTCACATTCTTTCTGGAAAAGAAAGCATCGCTACGACTTCTGAAAGTGATCAGCAGCGTTTTAGCATTACACACAAAATCAAATCTGACAATGGCATTTTAACATCAATGTAAAGAAAACGTCTCGGTTACGTATGTAACCCTCGTTCCCTGAAGGAGGGAACGGAGACGTACGTCGGAACTGACCGACGAATTGGGATCTGCTTTCAGAGACCAATCTGCTTCAAGTGTTTCTAAACGAGCCAATACCGATTGGTATGCGGTCCACGCTCCGCCCGCTGTGCGGGTATAAATACGGAAGTGGAATACTGCATCCTCGCTTTTCAACTGAGGAGCCGAAACAAGTGGCTCGGCCTTCAGCTGAAGCACAGCACCTTCACAACGGGACGTACGTCTCCGTTCCCTCCTTCAGGGAACGAGGGTTACATACATAACCTAGACGTTCACTTTCAGTCGGTCACGTTTGACGTACGTCGGAACTGACTGGCGAAGTGGGATCCCTACCAACACGCCAGGATGCTGGCCCTTCCAGCGCCCTGCTTGAGCTCACTGGACCGCTCCTCCATTGGAGAGGAAGTCAGGGCTCCAGGCAGGGAAGGACAGTCACTGCTGTTCCTGCAAGACCCACTCAGAGTGACTATTGGATAACGCTGGGAAAGCGTGCCCGTTTGGGAACGGAGCGCTGCGGGGGCCACGTGCCTCACCGGAGGGAGAGGTGGCAAATTACACATAAGGACTAGCCTATCAGGGTAGTACAACATATGGCAGTCTCTGGGGTGGATCCAACCTGGTCCCAGGGGGAAAGAACACCGCCAGAGACGACAGAGCGAGCTCTGTCAAGGGAAAGACACGGGGCTAGCCGAGTAGGGTAGCTGGTACCGTGGAGAATACACATATGGGGTTGCTGTTAGGGAACCACTACATATGGAACCCAGCCTACACACACGTTCCACAAGCATACGGGTGCAGGCCTGGCGCCACACGGCCGCAACATCTGACACCGAAGGGGTGACGGAGGAGCTCGACAGGGTTCGCCATTTCTGGGGAACACGACTGGAGATAAATAACGCACGTATCCGGCCCAGGGGGCGGAATGGCGTCGCAAGCCGACACTAGAACGGGCACTTAGCGCTACTGGCCACTGGGGGCGAGTACACGGGAAGATACCGGCTCTACACGGAGGCTATAAAATCTAGCAAACGTGTTAGGTGTCGCCCAGCCCGCAGCTCTACATATATCTGTTAGCGAGGCGCCCTGAGCCAGCGCCCAGGAGGAGGCTACACTCCTAGTTGAGTTTGCTCGCAACCCGAACGGGCAGGGCACGTCTTGGCACTGGTACGCCAAGACAATAGCATCCACTATCCAGTGGGCTAACCTCTGCTTGGAGACAGCCTTTCCCTTCTGCTGGCCTCCGTAACAGACGATGACCTGTTCTGAGGTCTTAAAACTTTGAGTTCGGTCCACATAGGCGCGGAGAGCGCGGACGGGACAGAGCAAAGCCAGGGCTGGGTCTGCCTCCTCCGAAGGCAGCGCTTGCAGGTTCACCACCTGGTCCCGGAAAGGAGTGGTGGGAACCTTGGGCACGTATCCGGGCCGGGGTCTCAGGACAACGTGAGAGTTACCTGGCCCGAATTCTATGCACGAATCGTTGACCGAAAGTGCGTGCAGGTCCCCTACCCTCTTGATGGAGGCCAATGCAACCAAGAGTACTGTCTTCATGGACAGGATGTTCAGCTCAATGGACTACAGAGGCTCGAAGGGAGGGCTCTGGAGTGCTCTCAGCACCAGAGCTAAGTCCCAAGAGGGTACCGGGTTTGGACGAGGAGGATTCAGCCTCCTCGCACACCTGAGGAACCTGACGATTAGGTCGTGCTTCCCTAAGGACTTACCATCAACTGTGTCGTGGTACGCCGCTATTGCCGCGACGTACACTTTAAGGGTGGAGGGAGACAGCCTTCACTCCAACCCGTCTTGCAGAAAGGAAAGCACAGCGCTAAACGAACACCTTCGGGGGTCTTTGCGGCGAGAAGAACACCATTCAACGAACAGGTTCCACTTCGATGCATAGAGGCGCCTCGTAGAGGGGGCTCTAGCGGAAGTGATGGTGTCTACCACTGCCTGTGGTAGACCACCTAGAACCTCCGCATCCCGTCCAGGGACCAGACATGGAGTTTCCAGAGGTCCGAACGCGGGTGCCATAGTGTGCCCCGTCCCTGAGAAAGTAGGTCCTTCCTCAGAGGAATGGGCCAGGGAGGTGCTGTCGCGAGGAGAGTTAGTTCGGAGAACCAGGTCCGGTTGGGCCAGTAGGGCGCAACTAGCAAGACCTGCTCCTCATCCTCCCTGACTTTGCACAGTGTCTGTGCGAGAATGCTCACTGGGGGGAACTCATACTTGCATAGGTCCCGGGGCCAGCTGTGTGCCAGTGCATCCGCGCTAAGGGTGCCCCCGGTCAGGGAGTAATACAGCTGGAAATGGGTCGACTCTGGAGAGGCAAACAGGTCTACCTGTGCGGCTCCGAAGAAGCCCCATATCAGCTGGACCACCTGGGGATGGAGTCGCCACTCTCCCGGAGGTGTCGGCTGCAGTGAGAGCTCGTCGGCTGTCCGGTTGAGCACACCTGGGATGTGAATGGTGCGAAGCGACCTCAGATGCTTCTGACTCCAAAGGAGGAGATGGCAGGCGAGCCGGAGCATGCAACGGGAGTGTAGACCACCCTGATGGTTGATGTACGCAACGGCCGCAGTGCTGTCGTGCGGACCAGCACGTGCTTGCCCTGTAGCGGCTTTTTGAGGCGGCCCAGAGCAAGACGTACTGCCATTAACTCCAGGCAATTGATATGCCAATGCAGTTGGGGCCCCATCCACAGACCCGAAACTGCATGCCCATTGTACGTGGCCCCTCAGCTGGTGGATGAGGCATCCGTGAAGACCACGGCATGCCTGGACACCTGTTCTAGGAGCACTCCCGCGTGTAGAAACGAAGGGTCCGCCCATGGGCTGAAGGTTTGGTGGCAGTAAGGAGTAACTGAGACCCAGTACTTGCTGCTCTGCCACGCCCATCTCGGGACTCTGCCGTGAAGCCAGTGCTGAAGCGGTCTCCTATGCAGCAATCCGAGAGGCGTTTCCACGGCTGCAGATGCCATATGCCCCAGGAGCCTCTGAAAGAACTTCAGTGGGACCGCCGTCCTGCCTTTGAACGTATTCAAGACCGACGCTCCCTTGGAAGCTCCACCGGCGCAGCGGAGGGGGGAGGGTCCCGAGGGGCTTGGTGTCCCGTCGGAGGTGCCCTCACGGTTACCCTCAGGGCTCCACCAAAGGCATCAGCCAAAGTAGCAGCCCTCTGCTTTGCAGCGGGAGGACCACTAGATCGGGGGATGCGCAATGGGACTCCACCCCTTTTGAGGTAATCGAGCCTAGACCGTAGGACTGCGATGGTCATGTTCCCACAGTGGGAACATGAGTCATTCACAAAAGCTGTCTCAGCGTGCTGAACTCCCAAACACGTGAGGCAACGATCGTGACCGTCAACTGGGGACAGGAAGCGACTGCATCCAGAAACACACGGTTTGAATGACATCTTGGAGATGCAGGGTCAAACCGTGTTTGCTCTTTTAGAAAGGAAAAACGCTCTGATAGTGCTGAAGCACACAGGGGAGATGGCCGCGGCTCACAGCAGTTCAATAGTGCAAGCCTGCTGTGAGCACTCAGAGAACGCCCAGGTAGGCTGAGAACAGCTGATTCCTCATGAAGCGACCACCCGCTGAATCGCGCCGTCACACCCGCACCAGGAAGTCGAGCGATCCTTTCCGACTCGTCTAAGTTAAACGCTCTTCGCAGGAAACCCAGCGTTGTACCAACACAGGATTCGGCTCCGAAGTAGAAAGCGAGGGTGCGGTATTCCACTTCCGTATTTATACCCGCATAGCGGGCGGAGCGTGGAACGCATGCCAATCGGTATTGGCTCGTTTAGAAACACTCGAAGCAGATTGGTCTCTGAAAGCAGGTCCCAATTCGTCGGTCAGTTCCGACGTACGTCGAGCGTGACCGACTGAAAGCGAACAGAAAAACTATTTAAATAACTCTTTGCTCAACTTGATAATATATAGTTACATCAACCTGAAAACTTCACATCAAGAGTATACAGGTAAATAAAAACACCTGAAACTGGGGTGGACAATTTTAATATGTTTTATTGAAAATAAGAACAAAGAGGCAAATTACAAACAATAGGACAAATACAATAAAACAAAGATACAAAAGAAATAAACTTTGCTTTAATTTTTTCAGGCAAGCCTACATTAGATCTAATTTAACAGTAGCATTCAAGAAACAAACAATTCAGAAACCGAATAATCAAATGTAAGACTCAAACACTGTATTGTCTTCACATGAATTAAATATACAACGTCTGATTTCTTTCCCAACTGTTCACGTTCACTAAAGACATAACCGACTGTGTTTACATGAATACTCTCCAAGACCGGCATTTTGACACACAGTAACTCTGTTTGAGTGTTAGAGTGCAATAAGCTGTGAAAGAGAATGTGTGTTTGTGTGTGTGTGACCGCACTAGAGCCGCAGTGAGTTGTTTTCCGCAGCTTATTGCGCTTATCTCTTTTTAGCGGCAAGCAAGTCACATGGGTTTACCAGTCTTGTACCGATTATTCTCTGCTATATGCATTGACCTAAAACTTTGACTTTTCACAACGTTTTGAAGTAGCCTATTAAAAATCATTCAGATATCGCAAACTGTTGCGATTTGCATTTGCGGTTTTCTGATAATTTTAATGTATCATGCAGTCCTAATCAATGCAAAAGCCTTTACTTTTGATCAGTTTAATGCATTCTTGATAAATAAAGTATGAATTTCTTAAAAAAAAAAATTATAATAATAATCACTTCTGATCCTGCACTTCTGGGTGCAAAACTTGGTGAAGGAGCCCCTGTTAGTGCATTCTTAAAAACCACAAAATTTCCATAAACTTCAGTAATATTTACAATGGTTTTCAGTATGCAAGGTGCACTGCCAGTTTTCTATAGGCTAATGGAATTAAAACATCAAGAAAAGTTATGAAAAACATAGATAAATATGTGAAGGAAAACCCATTAAAACACGTTAAATTGGCAGTAAGAACAATGAAGTAAATTGAAAGCCAAATTTTCATTGATGGCTAAATAAATGCTTTTGTAATAGTAATGATCTCTGGTGCCATCTAGCTGTCAGAAAAACTATAATGCACAGCCAAAATGGCTTTCTACTAATGAAATTACAGCATGATGACGAAAAACTCATGGTTGTTTCAACCCAAATGTGGGTCAAATATGGACAGTCCCAACTGTTGAGTTACATTTATTTTTAAATATTTTTTTTTACAGTTTTTTGCATCACGGTTGGGATTGTCCATTTTGACCCAAATCTGGGTTTATACAACCCATCATTTTTTAGAGTGAAGTCTCAGGTAAACATATGAAAATACATCAATAATTCTCTAAATGAGCTCATTTTAGACTAATGGGTGTTATTGTACAGTACCTGGGTCACACGACAGCTCGTAATGCTGAACAGGAATGTTTATTTCTCATATACATTAAACCACATAAGAACGTTTTGATTATCGATGTGTACCAACACAAACCCAAAGTTATTTCATCATGAGGCATTTCTAACGAAACACGGTGGAGACCTGGACTGTGTTTCTCAAAAGCATCGTAAGCCTAAGTTGATCGTAGAGACCACTGGTGGCAATTGTTTTACGATCAACTTAGGCTTATGATGCCTTTGAGAAACGCGGCCCTGGACTGGAGTTATTGGTTTCACCACTTGCTTATGAATTTATTGCTTTGTCAAGAAAAAATAAGAAATTAAATGTTACAAAAATACATACTTTTTTCATTCTTGGCACTTCCCAGACAGCAACATAGTGTCGGCCCAGATCCGACCCATATTTGGTATGCATTGAATCCACATGTACCGAATGTGGCCGGCTCTGGGCCGACACTATGTTGCTGTCTGGGATTTTTCCTGTTCCATAAGGATAGTTTGGTTTTGCAGCCATAGCCATGTCAAGACTCTGCCGAACTACATGATGTCCGAGTCCAAAACAGTTATTGAACAAACATAAATCATTATTACAAATATTTCCACAGGACTGTTTAGTAGACACCGCACATATATTTGCATGTTATAAAGAAATATTCACATTATGGTAAATTAACGTCATGTTTATTTTATATAGTGATGAGTAAGGGGTTCGGGGGACCTACGTAACTTGCGTAGTTTGCGTGTAGGGAGGATCGGCTCTGATAATAATAATATAATTTTATTATTTGTTGACTGCAGTGTTAATTGTAAGCTGCTTGATGAGGATGACATTTTCAAAACTTTACACGTGCCAGTGTTTCTGTGCTGACGCTTGTGAATGTTACAGACAGGTACAGGAAGTCCAGCTCTCAGGGTGATCTGCTTGAAGGACTCAACCTATTAATAGAAATGACAGATAGAGATCCTTTCACATGCCCTCTGACTATTCATATCCCATTCGCACGCCTTGAGCACCGAGCAGCCCATCAGTAATGCAGCGTTTCTGTATTCAGAGAGACAGTACCCGGGGTTACGCTTTCTCAACTGTTATGTTTATGTGGATGGCACATAGCAACCAACATAACCAGTTCCATCATGATGAGTGATGTGCTTTACTGCAGATATGCTCCTCACAACGGCATGTGTTTTACTGCAGTCAACTGATGGGAGTTTTTTCTTTTCTTCACTGTGTAATGTTCCTGTTTGAGCATGTAAACGCTCTGCAAAGCACAAAGTCCCTCCAGCGGGAGTTCTTCTCTATATCAGTGTCACCGTTTCTGAACTCCATGAAATGCCTCCATTGAGTTTTATCTCAAACACATCACAATATTGCTCATTTAAATAATTTATACACACCTGGTTGAGTTAGTTAGCCTGTTGAAACTGGCGGTTATGGTAAGAGGCGGGATATTTCCCAAACACCAATCACAACAAACCGCTCCAGCCGACCAATCAGAGCATGTTGTGCTTTTCTGAAGGAGGGGCTTCATAGAGACAGGAACTAAACCGAGCGTTACTGACAGACTGGGAAGAGAGGAGCCGCAACAATGGAGAATATGAGGAATAATCAACATTCAAGCAGGGAAGCCTGTTCCAGTAGAGCCCAAAAACACAATCAAGACTTTGAAAAAGGGCATAATAGGTCCCCTTTAAATGCAACTAATGCATTAATGCGTTTATAATAGCAAAATAAGCATATTTATACTATTTTTCTAACCATAAAGCAAATTTATTTGAAGTAGAAGAAAAGACAGAGCTGGAGAAGTACTCTGTTTCAGGGTCTTCCTCACTGATCTGTCTTGCGTTAAAAGCATGACTTGGTTCACACCCATCTGATGGCCCCTGTCCCGCTCTGTCATGCCCCTGGATTTCACTCTTTCAGATCGGAGCCCCTCCGTTACGCTCCCTTGGTCCTCTGTCCCTGCGTCAGGACCTCCTCTGTCTCACCGGTGGATGAAAGGAGACACCTAGTGCTCAGACCAAGAGAGACGGCACTGGCGGATCACAGAAGAGTGTGCTGGTGATTAAAGCAGTCTAATGTCTGCAGAATCTGGCACGGACAGATCGGTGGGAGCTGTGAGGGATTTTATTTTTTCCTTTCCGTGAAGGAAACATCAAGTGTTGACAGCAGGTCGTCTCTCTCAGATGGGAAACTCTCAGTTTCTCTTTCTGTCCCCCTTGGCCTTATGGGACAGGTCTGCAAGATTTGGCTCATTAATTTCTATTGTTTGCGCTTTCAACTATTTTTAACTTCTCTCTCCTGTGAGGATGTCACTATTCAGCGCAGGACAAAAGGGCTTTGTTGTCTTGTCTGCACAATTAAGACACACAAACGTTCAGTCAGTCACTGAAAGCAGGAGGAAGCAGACACTTCCAGGAAACAGCAGGAATGCACTCCGCTTAACCACATTTAATAGAGTTATTTAATCATATGAATATGTTAGAAATCAAGTATTTTTAGCATCATACAACTCCCCTTTCCTCTCCCCATTTCCTTTCCTTTCCTTTCTTTATGCATTCCTGTTAAATGCCCTTATAATCCCCCTTTCCTTTCTTTCCCCCATTTTTTCTTTATATATTTCTCTATTCCTGTTAAATGCCTTTATTTTCCCCATTTCCTTTCTCTTCCTTTAGCTTTTCCTGTTTCCTCTTTATTTTCCCCTCATTTCTGTTTTCTTTCCTTTTTCTTTCTTTTTCCACTATTCTTCTCTCCATTTCTTTATTTCATTTTCTTTTCCCCTTTTCTTTTCTTTTTCACTTTCAGTTTCCTTTTCATTTTGTCCCCATTTCCTTCCCTCTCGCTTTTAATTTTCCCATTCTTTTCCTATTTTTTTATTTCTTTTTTACTTTCTCTTTCTTTTTGCTTTTTCCTGTTTCGCTTTTTTCTTGTTAATTTTCCTTCTTTTTTTCCCATTTCCTTACTTTGTTTCTGTTCACTTTCCTTTTCATGTTTTTATTTCCAATTCTTCCCTTTCTATTTGCTTTTTCCTTTTTATTTCCCTTTTATTTCCTAACCCTTTCCTTTCCTTCCCTTTTCCTGTTAAATTCCCTTTCTTTTCCTCATTTAATTTAGTTTACTTTTTTTTTTTGCTTTTTCTTTGTTCCTTTTATTTACCAT
This sequence comes from Paracanthobrama guichenoti, assembly GCA_018749465.1. Lineage (NCBI taxonomy): Eukaryota > Metazoa > Chordata > Actinopteri > Cypriniformes > Gobionidae > Paracanthobrama > Paracanthobrama guichenoti. The sequence goes on from CM031958.1 coordinate 4,916,310, forward strand.
TCATGTTTTCATTTCCAATTCTTTCGCCCAGACCTTCCCCTTCCCCTTCCCCCCTTCCCCTTCCCCTTCCTTTTGCATTTCCTTTCCTTTTCCTTTTCTAATGTTTTTTTAAACTCGTTCATTACTCTGCCAGTGTTTGTCCAATGTAACCATTATACCTGGTGAAATCCTTTAAGTTTTAAGATGTTTAATTCTCTATTGTTATGTATTGAAGTCCAGCTTAAAGAGATGCATTTGTAAGAAAACTGATAGCATGTTGTGAGCACTTTATGCAGCAGAACTAAGAGATGAGAAAAGGTTTTGAGTGTCAGGTCAGATGCTCTCGTGATGTCGGTCTCAGCACTGAGCATTGATGTGTTGTTTTCTCACCGATGCAGAGCATCATTTGAGAAGCAGAGGTCATTGTGTTTGTGATGGCCACAGGCTGCTCGCTCAGATCTCGTCACGTCTCAGTATCTATATCACCCCAGAGGTGCGTGCTGTGTCTCCGTGCGGTATGGCTACTGTCTGCTTGTGTTAAGGCCGAGTAATAGCTAATCAGCGCTGTCTGCCGCGGCCGGTGGAAGCCAGCCCGGGCTTCTGCTTAGCGTGCAGGGAAATAATCTCTCTTCAGCAGCCCTTAATCAGCCTTGATCAGAGAGCCGATGCACTGCCATCTTGAATCCAACCTCTGAACGTGAGCGCCTGCCCCAGCCTCACTTTAACTTACGCTCAGAGAGCGCAGCATTAATACTCTGTGACACCTCAAAGCAAACCTTAGCGTTTCAATTAGAGCATCCTGTGAGCCTCGCCATGCCCCGGAGAACGTATGCCACTCCTCTCCATCTCAAACACACTCTTGCATGCATTTCATTGGGTATTTCTCTTGTTTACCTTCTTATTTGTTATTACTGATTTTTGCAAGATGATTCATTTTCAGCTGCCGGTGAGTATAGAAAATAGGTTATACATTTAGAGAAACTAAAACAGAGCTGCTTTACATTCTGCGTTAGAGGTGAACAAACCATATATTTGTGAAATCCAGACCCATGTTGAGAAAGCTAACAGCGTCAAGGTTAAACTTCATCCATCTCTTTTATCTTCAAACCTTTGGCATTATGATGGTTTACAGTAAGGTGCAATGTATGATCAGTTAATGCAGTAGTAGTATTTTACACTTCCGTGCATAATGTTCAGTAAGATTTATTAAACAGAAATGTATAGGACACATTAAATTGACTTTAACATTGCTACAAAAAATATATTTCAAATAAATGTTGTTTTTTGAACTTACTATTCATTAAAGAATACAATTAATTTATCAGTTTCCACACAAATATTGTGCAGCACAACTGTTTTCAACACTGTTAATAATCATAAATGTTATAAATCATAAATCTTGGTCATCAGATCCTCATCTGAGAGTGATCAGTGAAGGATCATGTGACTCTGAAGACTGGAGGAATGATGATAAATTCAGCTTTGATCACAGGAATAAATCACACTTTACTATATATTCACATAATTTAAAAGAATTAAGCAGTTCATTCAGAAGTCACTACATTTTAATTTGACTGAGATTTTTTTAATTACATTTTTACAGTCAAAAAGTCAAAAAGCTATTTAATGGCTTACCTGGGGTAAATGTAGTGTTGCGTAACACAAGTTGCATGGTAGGAATATTGTATGTTTATTGTAATGAATATTGTCAACCCAACCATACTTAGCAACCGCAATCAATGTCTTAGCAACCATCCAAACACCCTAGCATTGTGAGTTTTGCACGGATGAGCACCTCTCGCATGTTCAGACAATGTGAAAGTCATACATTTGAAATGGCCTCATGCTGGTGGTTTTGAAATTACATATGGCATGAAATGACAACAATACAAAATGACATAATTGCGTCCTAAAATCTCACATCAGAATGTATAATTTAGCACTTTAGACTTCATATAGGGACCTGCCTTTTGAATTTAGAAAAAAGGCTTGAGAGATGATGTTGAGTTACTGAACGCTGCTGTGCCACAGGCCACATTAAAACAGAGCGCAGCGCTCTCATTACAGCGCTGATAGAATCCAGAGATCCACAGAGACCAGCTGATTGGAGCCCCAGATTGACCTAGAGAAGAACAGAAATAGCAGAAGAGCTTTCTTTGAACCGAATTTCTGATGGAGCGATTCATTTAAAGCAGTGTGATGATCAGTGGTAAGCAATGAGACATTTATCTCACTATGACAGGATGGTATTTTTACTCCTGTCATTATGGAACAGATTGAAGTAGCTTGATAAGGAAAGGCAATGAACGTCATTATTACGGTCAGCATATTGATCACCAAACATGCAGATAACAACACTCATTAACAGAGTAAGACCCAATCCCATTTCTACCCTTAGCCCTTCCCTTTCCTCTACCCCTTCGTTTTGCGGGTTCACATGAAGGGGTAGCGGGTGTCTCGATTGTCTTTTGGCTGAAGTGGTAGGGGTCAGGGGAAGGGCCAGATAGCCCTTCAAACAAAGATTTTTCGGGACCACACTTCAGATGGAGTATGAGGAGTTTCCCTGCATACACCGACTACCGTGCTGCTAGAACGCCTGTAGTGATGTTGCCACTCGGGATCGATCACTTGTGTGTCGCCTGTCTGCCAGTTTCTCTGTAGCTTGCTAAACGCACTGTTTGAGTGATGTGAACAAATTAATAATAGTTAAAAAAATATATATCTGGTCATCTTTCATAACGCAGTCGATATTTACATCACGTGTATCGTCTGTAAAGTCTTGGGTTACCAAGGCAACGACTAACTCGTTTATATTACATTGCAAAGCGCTCCGTTATCGCAGCATCACAGAAGAAAAGCGAAACCATATCCATACGGCGGCTCGGATCAGCACGAATGGAACAGTTAATAAACGAAGAGAACAGTTTGGCCCGATGGAAAAGCGGCTCCACCAGTCTTGTATGTTCTGGATCATTCTGTATCGTCTTAGGAAACTCGAAGGCTCATACGTTTTTGAACTGAAAACCAGCAGCGTTTTATTAAGGCCAAATGCAGCGCAAAACTACGTTGGGAGTGAGTCATTTGTTAAACGTGCTCGCGCCTGATTTCTGTTAGATATAGCCTACGCGCTTCATTGCTGTTCATACCGGTTTAATGTCACAGGCATGGGCATCAAACCATTGGATGTGGGTGGGACAAGACCCATCCACTTTTTAAGACCAGATAAAGGACACTAATAAAAGAAACGGGGTATGATGACGTGTAGTGGTGTCCCATTTCTTAGGGGAATATTTTCACCCCTACACCTTGACACTCTGTTTCAAGGGGTAAAATGGATAGGGGTAGGGGAATACGAAGGGGTATAAAATAGATTTGGATTGGGCCTAAGTGTCTTCTAAAATTTAATTAGCCACTCCAGAATTCTAAACCCTGATTGGCCCAAACCTTGAAGGTGGTTCTGAGGAAAATGTAATGTTACTTGACATTTTATTGACTACTGCATCTTTCAGCATTCCTTCTGATGTTCATATGTGACCCTGGAGCATTAGTCTCACGGTATATTTGTGGCAATATTTGTGGTCAAAATATATTTTCCTTTAATGCCAAAAATCATTAGGCTATTAAGTAAAGATCATGTTCCATGAAGATATTTTGTAAATCTTCTACTGTAAACATATCAGAAATGTATTATTAGTAGTAATATGTGTTGCTAAGAACTTCATTTGGACAACTTTAAAGGCAACTTTTTCTCAATATTTAGACTTGCACCCTCAGATTCCAGATTTTACAATAGTTGTATCTCGGCCAAATATTAACAACCAACAAACCATACATCAATGGAAAGATTATAAAAAATATTACTATTATGGTTTTGTGCTCCAGGGTCACATTTGTGTTTATTTGGTGCTGTAACTAGTAAAGAGGAAGAGATGACCCAAACACAGTATTTATTGTTTGAATTTGGTTATAAAATTGAAATATAAAAATTTGAAAGCTCAAAATTTGTTTCATGTCAACAGCCCATAGTTTTCTGCGAATGCGATTATTGGATGGCATGCGCTACAGCTAATGTTTAGAGAAGTTTTGTTCATGCATTAACTGAAAACAAAAGACTAAAAGATCTCAGATCCTCAAAATGAAGATCCATTAAAAAAGAGAAATCAATATTGTCAACCCAGCCGTAGAATCCACACAGCTGACATGTTTACCTGTTGTAGCTTCTCCATGTTGATTGAATGAAATAGACACTGACCCCGGCAAAACACACAGCGTCTGAGAAGTGTTAATTAAACGTCACCGTTTCAGTCAATGATTTCGGCCCTCCAAAATGGTTTCAGCTGAATATTTTTAGTTGCCAAAGTTTTGGTGCATCATTGGAGAGAGTGTGCCTGTAATAAAAGGTCACTTAAACAAATTAACTTATTGTAATACCATGGTTTTTAGATGACGTTATTTGGAGTACTGTGGAAATGTTGTGTTAAATGAATATGGTAATCAATCAGTACCTTATATCAAAACCCCATGATACTATAATCTTACACCATCACTGTAGCGTGGTACCAGCTCTGTGTTTGTATTGAGGAGAGACTGCGGTAAGACAGATTTTGGTGTAGTTGGTATTCTGTGAGTGTTGTAGAAGGATAGACGTGTCTGTAATGGGCTGTTCTCAGCGGCACTGGGGCCTTGTTGCTGTTGACCTCCATTTAGACTCCGGCAGGGTGAGATCAAAGCGTCTGATGGTGAGGACGTTACCGCCAGCACAGGTCACGACCCTCATCGGCAGTCAACACAACACACATCTCAATCACCCTCCTCTGACGGCACGGCTGCAGGGATTCACATCTTTCTACATGCTTTTATTTTACGCAGGAGTATTAGTTTAAAAGTAATTAGTTTAAAAAAACGGGAAGTCCCGCCCCACACTTATGCTGTTGGTTGAGCCTTTGGCTGCATCTGAAATCACATACTTTCCTACTAGTAGGCAAAACAGTATGTGAAAAGAGTAGTGGTAATTAGACATGACATAAAAACGAAATCTCACCCGCCCCAAACCCGAGTATATAGATAAGAAAAGGCATTACTAATAATAAGTTAATAGTACAAACCCGATTCCAAAAAAGTTGGGGCACTGTACAAATTGTGAATAAAAACAGAATGCAATGATGTGGAAGTTTCAAATTTCAATATTTTATTCAGAATACAACATAGATGACATATCAAATGTTTGAACTGAGAAAATGTATCATTTTAAGGGAAAAATAAGTTGATTTTAAATTTCATGGCCAAAAACACCCCAGGTGAAATTTGAAAATTTCAAATTTTCAGCCATGATGTTGTAATTGATGCAGTATGTGGTCTGGCATTGTCATGTTGGAAAATGCAAGGTCTTCCCTGAAAGAGACGACATCTGGATGGGAGCATATGTTGTTCTAGAACTTGGATATCCCTTTCAGCATTGATGGTGCCTTTCCAGATGTGTAAGCTGCCCATGCCACACGCACTCATGAACCCCATCCCATCAGAGATGCAGGCTTCTGAACTGAGCGCTGAGAACAACTTGGGTTGTCCTTGTCCTCTTTAGTCCGGATGACATGGCGTCCCAGTTTTCCAAAAAGAACTTCAAATTTTGATTGGTCTGACCACAGAACAGTTTTCCACTTTGCCACAGTCCATTTTAAATGAGCCTTGGCTCAGAGAAAACGCCTGCGCTTCTGGATCATGTTTAGATATGGCTTCTTTTTTGACCTATAGAGTTTTAGCCGACAACGGTGAATGGCACGGTGGATTGTGTTCACCGACAATGTTTTCTGGAAGTATTCCTGAGCCCATGTTGTGATTTCCATTACAGTAGCATTCCTGTATGTGATGCAGTGCCGTCTAAGGGCCGAAGATCACGGGCATCCAGTATGGTTTTCCGGCCTTGACCCTTACGCACAGAGATTGTTCCAGATTCTCTGAATCTTTGGATGATATTATGCACTGTAGATGATGATAACTTCAAACTCTTTGCAGTTTTTCTCTGAGAAACTCCTTTCTGATATTGCTCCAGTATGTTTGGCCGCAGCATTGGGGGAATTGGTGATCCTCTGCCCATCTTGACTTCTGAGAGACACTGCCACTCTGAGAGGCTCTTTTTATACCCAATCATGTTGCCAATTGACCTAATAAGTTGCAGATTGGTCCTCCAGCTGTTCCTTATATGTACATTTAACTTTTCCGGCCTCTTATTGCTCCCTGTCCCAACTTTTTTGGAATGTGTAGCTCTCATGAAATCCAAAATGAGCCAATATTTGGCATGACATTTCAAAATGTCTCACTTTCAACATTTGATATGTTATCTATATTCTATTGTGAATAAGATATAAGTTTATAAGTTATATATTTGTTCTAGTTAAATGTCACTTTGTTTAAATACTCAATACTTTAAATACTTTAGAACATTATTTATATTGCCAGGTTATGTAATTTAAAAGCTGTTTTCAATTTATGAAATTAAATTGCAGGGTTAAATGGTAAGGATTTTTTTGTTTCTTTTTTTCACTGCCAACATTTTTCACTGAACCTGCCACCACACACACACACACACACACACACACACACACACACACACACACACAAAAAAAAGTTATTTTGTTTTTGACCCAAATAAGGTTATGACACCAACATTTTACATACCAGTGAAATTTCACAATTACAATTTCAGTAACCACAGCAAAAGCTTCTAATGTTGTGTGCATGTGTCCGTTCAAGCACAAGAGGAAGCGAAGAGAGACACAAGAGAACAGTATTTGTGTGTTGTCTGAGAGTGTGCACACATAAAACCGTCTAGAAGACAACGCACGAGTACTGAATTGACTTCTCTTGTGCATATTCTTGCACTTGAATGATTTAAAGTTTGCATGAATATTTAAATTTGCAAGACTTAAGGATATGTGCAAATAATAAACTTTCGTGACAGCCCAGCAGTGGCCTGATCAATTTCAAGAACTGTGTCTGAGGAGAAGGCCTGTCAAATCTGTGTAAATCAAGACACATCGCTTATTCAAACTGTGAATAAATATGAGTGGCCATTGCATTCATAAATCAACAGAAACATGCGTGATTGGTTGTAATTCTTAGTGCTGCAAAAAAAAAAAATATAATGCTGTGATTGACACTTTTTCAATTTATTTTCACATTTCCTTTCTGTATTTATTTTAATTGTGCAGATTAAATTTTTTTGGCCCCACATCTTGAATTTGGGGGGCATTTTTGTTCATTTTGATACCTTTTTCACCCCACACCCAATTCATTCTCTGCAATCCAAAGTTCATACTAATTATACACAGTACACACACACACACACACACACACACACACACACACACACACACACACACACACACACACACTCACACACACACACACACACACACACACACACATACACACACACACACACACACTCACACACACACAGACACTCACACACAGACACTCACACTCACACACACACACACACACACTCACACAAACTCACACACACACTCACACTCACACACACACACACACACACACACACACGTATGAATACATTTGATATTTTAACTGATCTTAGGACTGGTGGTGCTTAAGATATTGTTGGTCATTCAGTGTTTCTGTAAAAAATAAAATAACAGTAATAGATCATATTTATTATTAATAAGATACTACTAATTCTACTATTAATAACAATAGACAACGCACTAAAGACTGACGAGCTGCTGGGTTCATGAATATTAATCATGTTGTCGGCGTTGCTCAAACTGATTTGCTGAAATCAAAACAGTGACGGTAATAGATGAGTGCCAGCCAATGAGATTGCCGTTTGCGCATTAGTCCCGCCCACTACCGCATGTCTTCTGTTTGTTCTTAAAGGCTGAATAATTCCAAATGAACTCCGTTGTTTAGGCAGGAAAATACAACAAAGAATATGGTTTACGTGTAGTGCATCGATTCTGCGTGGTATGTAAGACTCTCTCTCTTTGTGTGTGTAAATCAAATGTTAATGATAATATAGGGAGCCCAACAACAACAACAACAAACAACAAATGTATTGTCCCTGTTTTTTAATTAAAAGATAATAATAAATTAGATTTTTGTGATATTTTGATCACTCAAATAGGAAATGTCCGACGGTTTCCATTTCAGAAATCTGGTCACCTTAATCTATGCTAAACTTATTCTTAGCCTCTAACACACACACACACACTGGTGAGTAAAATCTAAGCATTTATTAGCCAATGGCTAATGATAGAAATTGCTTAGTCGCCCAGAGTGAAGATTTACTGGCAAATGCGAGTGATTTACTCACATTGCAGAGGGTTGCTAGTTAGTAGAATGTCTAAAGTGAAACTCTGGAATAAAGTGAAACCCAAGCAAATGCACCGCTTACCCCGGTGTGCCTTTAGCCCCATTGTAACCTACTCACTCCAGACCAGTGTGTGTTTCCTGATGTGTGGTGATGTGTGTGTCACAGGTGCAGCGCTCCAGAAACAAGCAGATGAGGGAGATGTTTCCTGACGGCTTCGGGATCCATCACGCCGGAATGTTACGGCAGGACCGCACGCTGATGGAGAACATGTTTTCCAGAGGATACATAAAGGTTCTGGTGTGCACCGCCACGCTGGCCTGGGGTGTTAACTTACCCGCTCACGCGGTCATCATCAAGGTCAGAACACATCGCTGCTGGCTTGTGTGTATGCGTGCATGAAACACTGCATTATTAACGTGCCCCTATAATGCTTTTCGGGACATTACCATTCATGTAGTGTGATTATAGCTGTTTGTGAATGTAAAAGGCCCGCAAAGATCAAAGTGCAGATTTATGGAGTTGTCGTCTATCAAAAGAAAGAAGCAATTCTGAACTGCCTGAAACACGTCAGTATTTCCTGTCTTTTTTGCACGGACCTATGTTGGTTTGTATCAAATTTGCCCACCTATGGTCTTCATTAGCTGCCCACGAACATCTACTTTGCCCCGCCCTCAAACACTGTAGTCGTAACTGAGGCCTGGAAGAGTCTGGTTCATTTTGTCAACATGTCGAGAAGACGCAGTTTTCAGTGCTGCGAATCCATTTGATCAAATCTAGTAAACCAATCGAAATAGACTGAGCCGTCTGACCAATCACAACAAAGTAGGCCAATCATAACAGACTGGGCCATCTGACCAATCATAGCAGAGTCGGCTAATGACAACCAACTGGACCATCTGACCAATGAGAGCAGAGTAAACCAATCACAACAGGCTGTGCCATTTGAGCAATCACAACAGGCTGGGCCATCTGACCAATCAGAGCAGAGTAGACCAATCACATCAGACTGGGCCATCGGACCAAGCAGAGCAGTAGACCAATCACAACAGGCTGGGCCATCTGACCAATCAGAGCAGAGTAGACCAATCACATCAGCCATCGGACCAATCAGAGCAGAGTAGACCAATCACAACAGGCTGGGCCATCTGACCAATCAGAGCAGAGTAGACCAATCACATCAGACTGGGCCATCGGACCAATCAGAGCAGAGTAGACCAATCACAACAGGCTGGGCCATCTGACCAATCAGAGCAGAGTAGACCAATCACAACAGACTGGGCCATCTGACCAATCAGAGCAGAGTAGACCAATCACAACAGACTGGGCCATCTGACCAATCAGAGCAGAGTAGACCAATCACATCAGACTGGGCCATCGGACCAATCAGAGCAGAGTAGACCAATCACATCAGACTGGGCCATCGGACCAATCAGAGCAGAGTAGACCAATCACAACAGACTGGGCCATCTGACCAATCAGAGCAGAGTAGACCAATCACATCAGACTGGGCCATCTGACCAATCAGAGCAGAGCAGTCTCTCAGAAAGGTGGAGTTTAGAGAGACTGAATCCATTATTGAACCGTTTCAGACACTGTGAGAGAAGAGCTGATGCTGCATTGGATGTTATGAGAAAATTTAAGTGTTTTTTGACCTTTGATGCATGTAAACCTGTTGTAGGAGACTCCAAAACAACATTCAGAATCTTTAAATAAGCATAATCGGGGCACTTTAATCATAATCCTGTCTCTGATATCAGGGCACTAATATCTACGATGCCAAACGTGGTGCGCTGGTGGATCTGGGCATCCTGGATGTGATGCAGATCTTCGGTCGTGCTGGACGGCCACAGTTTGACAAGTATGGTGAGGGAACCATCATCACGACCCATGAAAAGCTGAGCCATTACCTGACGCTCCTGACTCAGCAGAACCCCATCGAGAGCCAGTTCCTGCAGAGCCTCGCCGACAACCTCAACGCCGAGGTACAGCCCCACACACTGATGCTCCTGCATGACACATGAAAATATGAGGACCTTTGGCATAAAACAGTTTCAGTCTCCTAATTTTCAATTTAATGTACTTTTTAAGTTCATCACTCTTTACTGCACTTCCCATCTACATTTTACAGTGAATTATCGCATTGCACATTAATCACATTACACTTTCTATATGTGTTTGCCAGAGCAGTCGTATAAGAATATAAGAATATCTTATATCTTAGCATCACAGAAATAAATTATACTTTAATGAATATTAAAATGGAAAATTATTTTTGTATTGTAATAATAATTTGTAAAATAATATTTTTTTCTGTATTGTTTTTATCAGATAAATGCAGACTTGATCATAAGAGACTTCTTTCAAAAACATTAAAAATAGTAATGTTTCCAATGTTTGGTGCATGTGTGTGTGTAAAATTAAACATTATATATTAAAAATGAAATGAAATATTATTTATAATGCATATATATATATATATGTATATATAATGTTGGCACAACAAAATGACTAAATAAAGTGAACTTAAATTAAAATAATTTTTTAAATAAAAATATAAGCTTCATTTTAAAAAAATTCAAAATATTAATAAATATTTAATATTATGCTTTATAAATCATCTCTTGCATATAGTACAACCACACATTTAAAAAATAAACTTTTAAGTGAGGCTGTTTTGTCTCTAATTGTATTTAGTTTGCACTGAAAAAGGAGTTTTTGTTTGTTTGCAGTGTTTTAAATGTATTTTTTCTAGCATGTGTCTTTGTAATTTTATTAATGATAATAAGCTTGGAAAAGAATTAAATGAGCTTAATGGACTCCAGATGTTTAATATAATAGATGGAAAGGGCTGTTCCTGACTCGGCCACATGATGGCAGCATCTGCCAGTGTATTCCAATAGAAACTCATGATCAGTTCATCCAATAGATGGCGCAGTGACATCAGACATCAGTCTGAATGCTGGCTTAAAATCATTTCAGCATGTATTACTGTGTTTGTGCATGGCATAGCAATTATCATATTGTGTCCAAGATCTCAATCACACAGTTAGTAATATTAAACACAAACCATCCTAGAAAACATTAGGGTTTAAAGTGCTTGAGATATGACCCTTCTTTGGTTGTTTTGTGCAGATCGCTCTAGGGACGGTCACTAATGTTGATGAAGCCGTCCGGTGGATGAGTTATACGTATCTGTACGTGCGAATGAGAGCCAATCCACTCGTTTACGGAATCAACCACAAGGCCTATCAGGTGCTCATGCTCTCATCATCTGTTGGGAATATTCTCAGTAGTTAAATGTCACATGAGTTTCGCTGGTTTTCATATTTTTGGTTGTAGTTTAATTGTGAAATATTTTGATTATAGTTCATTAGTGTTGTGCTGTTATTTAGATGGACCCGCAGTTGGAGCTCTACAGGAAGGAGTTAGTGGTGGAGTCCGGCAGGAAGCTGGATAAGGCACGGATGATCCGTTTTGACGAGAGGACTGGTTATTTTGCATCCACAGACCTTGGCAGGACAGCCAGTCACTTCTACATAAAGTACAACACCATTGAGGTGAGACGTGTGAGAATCTGTAGAGAGTCCAATATTTAATTCTCAAAGAAACCATGAGAGTTAACTTTGCAAAAATCAGGTGCATTTTTAAGTTGGGCAGATGTGTTTATTGCTTTAGTCCACTTTTGAACTTTCTACTCATCAAAGAATCCTGAAAAAAAAGAATGCATCATGCTATATATAAATCAGCATAGCGGTTTTCTACACTGATAATAATGATAAATGTTTCTTGAGCAGCAAATCATCATATGAGAGTGATTTCTGAAGGGTCATGTGACACTGAAGACTGGAGGAATGATGCGTAATGTATATTAAATGCATATTTGACTATTTAATATTCTTTCTTTACAATCCGCAGACGTTCAATGAGCTTTTCAACGCACAGAAGACTGAAGCAGATATTCTGAGCATCGTTTCAAAAGCTGAAGAATTTGAGCAGATCAAGGTGAGAGGTCATCAATTCTGCACAGAGAGAAAATGAGTGTTGTTACGTGTGTGTTTCATAGCGAGGCGTGTTGATGGGTTGTGTGTGACACAGGTTCGGGACGAGGAGCTGGAGGAACTGGAGAAGATGTTGTGTAATTTCTGCGAGCTGCCGGCGGCCGGAGGAGTGGAGAACGGCTACGGCAAGATAAACATCCTCCTCCAGACGTACATTGGCCGCGGGGAGGTGGACAGCTTCTCCCTCATATCAGACCTGTCTTATGTAGCGCAGGTGAGACTCAGAACAATGCAGCTTGTCTTCTTTTCATGCTTCTTAAACGTGGCTTACACATTACTATATCAGTCGAATAGAAACAGCCAAATCCTATGCAACAGCACATCAGTTAGGGGAGATTGTGTCCCGTGAGTATTAAAGTTTATTAAAGAGTATTTATTAAAGTTCTCTTTCGTTTCTTATTGCGCTTAAACTGTCAAATACACACAAGGTTATGTCAAAAACACAGAGTTCACATAAACAGTCGGTTATGTCTGTGAACGTAAAGAAATCATGTGTGCATTAGATCTGTGTATTAAAGTGACAGCAGCGTAATATACAGTACCTCCTGCTGCATGTGCTGTTAATATGACTCAAACAACAGAAAAACTGAAAATCACTCACTGCTCTCGGCTGAATAACTTTATTAGCTTTATTAAGAACACATTTCTTACTTAAAAGCTGTGGTGAGGAGCTAAACATGGCGGACTGTGTACATCTCTATGAGGGGCGGGGCTATGCTAATAAGGCAGAGCCCAAGCATATGTGATGTCACATCCAAGCGGCAACCTCCTCCAGTTTCTGTTGAAGCTCATACAGAAGTGACTTAAACTGCAATTCATCGACTGGCCACTAGAGACCGGCTCCAGAAGGGAGCAGAATCTCATTGAGCTCCATGTTAAAATGCCCAACTTTACAGCAGAAAAACACGTTTACAGCCTGGGACAAACTGTGCTTCTGGTCTATATGGCTAATTTTGCCCTTCATGACAACTGTGAGGGGGTGAATTGTTTTACAACTCATTTGTTTACATTATATAAAGCCTTAAAGTTCTGCATAATTATGGGCGTGGCCACTGAGTGACAGGTGGATTTCCGTTTGTCTGCTGTCTGTTAGTCATCACGTCACCTCAGCTCCAGCCACGTCCCGCCTCTTTGCCCATTGTCAGTTATCCGGGAGTGACGCGCGATGACGCGCTGCCAAGATGGCGACGGCCAGCTGGTGACGTCGAGCTACGTCCATATTTTTTTTTATGGTCTTTGGTCACATCACAAAAATGGCGTGTTCTGAGACACTGCTTATGATTTATGGTATTAAAATAAGGAGTGAGCGGATTTTTACCATTATAGGGTGGTTGTGTACACACACCGCTGACACGCATTTATGTTCAAACACGAAAAAGTGTAAAAGTGAATTTTGCATAATGGGTTCCCTTTAAAGTCGTCCATATGACACCATTTGAGGGTTGGATATGCCAACAATATCATGGCTGTTGTGTGATCGTGGCACATTTGATGAAAGTGTTGACTTGAACTCCAGCGTGGATGAAATGTGAGAGCTGCAGAGATTAATTAACTACTTTTACGGTGTATTTCCATTGTCGTTGTATGGAAAAGAGCAGCTTGGACATTCTGCTGAAGATCCATGGAAAAAAACATGCTTGCTTCAAGCAAGATAAGGACTAAATCATGACAGAAATGTTGAGTGCACCATTTTGTAGTGTTTATCTGACTCCGAGGTTAGCATGGGATGTCCTCTTCCCCACATCTCTTCAGATTCTCTGTGGAAGCCATCTATCCATGATATCTGTGAATCCATTATAACAGCTTCCATGTGGTCAGATAGTTGAAATAGCTTGGAGAAATTCCCTCTTTGCTCCTAATCCGGCTGATTTCAGATGTGCAGCTGGGATCCGGCAGTGGGAGTCATTTCCGTGTCAATCGTATGTTGATTTTAAATCCAGACCTTCTCTGATGCTCGGGTCTGAGATATCTCTCTCCGTCACCCTTCAGAGATTTTAGATGTATATGTTTAGATATACACACACACAGTGATTCTTTCAATGGTTTTTGCATCTGTTCAGGGATGGAGACTCTTCCCATCATTCAGCTGAAGATGGGAATAACTCTGAACTTTCATTGGAGAAATTGACAGCATGTGACTGTAAAGTGCCAGTTCTGTTTTAGTGATTCAGTCGAACAAGCATTTGTAAATCACCTGAGTGAGATTTACTGTCATTTTTGACACAACGTTTCCCCACCATTGAACACTCTGTTTTTGATCATCGTTCTGAATCCGATCCGGACAAACTCTTTGACAAAAAAAATTCACTTTTTCGATTTTATTTATATTTTGTTTATATTTTTTAGTTTTTTTTATTAAACTTACCCACATTCAAATGTTTCAGAGGCTCAAAAGCAGAGGCTCTGTTCTTGTACATATTCATACAACAAAATATTCTGAGTAAATAAATAATATATGATAAAATAACGCTGACATGAAGTTAATAATCTTTTTGTGTTTCAGGCTTTCAGTGATCATAATATCATAATATTTATGGATTTGCTCAGAATTTGTACCAGAATTTCAGCCACTAATGCAAGAAGTATTTAGATAAAAGCATCTAAAGATATAATGCCATACTCAGATGTTGTAAATATAGTATCAACTTGGAACCATAAGTCAATAATTTCCTAATCATTTTTTCTAGAACCAATTATGCTGAGATAGCAATTAAATTTACAGCATTAAGGTGTGGGTCACATTAGTGAAGTTTCATTGTCAGCAATGCATTTAGGCACAACTCGCACAAAAGTCACTTTCAAACCAAACCGCTTCTGTATGACAAAATCTCTATGGCCAACTTGAATCCGTGGGGAAAACTTTCGCCTCCATTCCTTTAAAATTACTACACTGTAAATCCAAATAAGTTGGAGAAACTAAAAAAAAAAAAAAAGATTCTGTAAGCAGAAAATGCAGATTTTTATTTTATACTCATTCATTTTAATTGCTCTTAACTTTAAATATCTGAGTAAGCTAATTCATACATTTAACTTAAACTTGACATGTAATCTCAACTTAAATATTTTTAGTTGTGGAAAGTTGGCTAGCTTTAACTAGCTAATTCAATAAATGCTAATTGATAACACAATGCTTTGATGGCATTAGCATAATATTGCTGAGTGAGTACGGCAGTATAGAACAGTTAATATATACAGTATATCTGTTCTCAAACCAAGCTCATGCTCCACTCGTCACCTCCACAAAACCCACATAACAGAAACTCTTCTAAATTAGCATAGCTATACATTAAACACTACTAAATCTCCCACTTTACATTAATCTTGCACACACACACAAACTGTTGTCTAAATTAAAAGAAACAAGTTCATAAAACAATGAAACAATTCATATTACTTAAAATGTGTCAGTTTTTGAACTTAAAAGAAAAAGAAAGTTCTAAATACTCATAAAAGTTCATTTGATTGAACTAAATGGTTTCATTTAAGTTAACTCTACTCAAGCCAATTCATTATTTTGAGCGTTAGGGCTCACCGTGTGGATTTTGCCTGTGAAAATTTGCTGAACAACAGAAAATGTGACCGCACCTTTAAACTGGAAAACATAAATGCATACATCTGTGTATTTTAGGGGAATTTAGTGTAAATCTATTTAATTTGATCTTAAAGGATTAGTTCACTTAAAAATGAAAATTTCTGGATAATTTACTCACCCCCGTCTCATCCAAGATGTTCATGTCTTTCTTTCTTCAGTCGAAAATAAATTACATTTAAGGAAGACATTCCAGGATTTTTCTCCACATAATGGACTTCAATGGGAACCAACGGTTGAAGGTCCAGATCAGTGCAGTTTCAGAGGAAGGGCTTCAGAGGCTCTGCACGATCCCAGAGGAATAGGGTCTGATCTAGACAAGCCAACATTTTCTAAAAAAAACACATTTATATACTTTTTTAACCACAAACACTCAACTTTGGTGTTCTGCTTTTTCACGACGCATGACGTCATCACGTCGGAAAGGTCACGGCCATGACTTAGGGATCCAGTGTGGATGTACCCGACCCAGTGTTAAAACAAACGTGCAAAGACTAAATCAAACACCCTTTACAAAAATAAAGGTAAAACAATGTTGGATGATTTTGAAGTTGGAGGAGAATGTGAGATGGAGTTTTTCGGCACTGGGTTGGTACTTCCACCTACACCACGCATGACCTTTCCAACATGATGGCGTCATACGGCGTGATGAACAACAACACCAAAGTTGAACGTTTGTGGTTAAAAAGTATATACATTTAATTTTTTTGGTTTGTTTTTTAAATGGCCGATGGTTTGTCTAGATCAGACCCTATTCCTCTGGGATCGTGCAGAGCCTCTGAAGCCCTTCCTTTGAAACTGCATTGATCTGGACCTTCAACCGTTGGTTCCCATTGAAGTCCATAATGTGGAGAAAAATCCTGGAACGTTTTCCTCAAAAAACTTTCTTTTCGACTGAAGACAGAAAGACATGAACATCTTGGATGAGGAAATCAGGAAATTTTCATTTTGAAGTGAACTAATCCTTAAGTAGTGATATTAGCAATTTATCAAGCACTCTAAACACTATTGTGTAAATTAAATCTTTAAAAATGAGTTTTTCACCTCTGACCCTAATTTGAGTGAGTGTTGTGGATGATGGGGACCGTTCTCCTGGTGCTCATCCATACGGGCGGGTGTCGGATGAAAGACTTCAGTTGCTCTCGTGGCCTGTTAAACGGCAGCATCTGGGTCAGCAGGTGTTTGTCCTCCACCTCCTCTAGCAGTCGTCCATTTCTGCTCAATCAATCAGTGACGCACACCAGATCAGTCCATCATAGCAGTCAGATCTATGAGTAAATGTGCACCTTATAGATCAAAGTAATGTTGGATTCTCTAAGCCATCTGAGCATAACTCACACTCTACCATCAAACATACAGCCGCCGGGCTCTGATTTACACCGACAGCAGTCAAAGCAAACCCACATTAGTCATTCCATAAAATGTGTTCTAGATAATGAACAAAATTTAAAAGAGCCCTTTAAAAAGCTGTATCCCATAAGAAGAGAATTGCATATGACAAATCTGTTTAAAATGACTCTTACATTAGACAAGCTGTCCACCGCCAAGGAGCCGTCACTGAGTTCCACAGTACCTCTCACTTTATTTCTCCCCTCATTAACAGACATTTCTTAGTTGTGCAGTAAATTATTCATAATTAGGTGTTTGCATGTCCAACAAAAAGCTCTTGAATTGATCTCATTATAAAACCCTTTCTGGTTTATCGCTAGGAAGCTGCTCCACCAAAAATCATCACATGAAAAGTCTGTCATAAAGTCGACATTAACAGATGCAGATAAGTCATATAAAATGTTGTATATAATGACATGCTAAAGAAATTGGCATAAGTCATAATTATGACAAAAACAATTTACATAAGTCATATATTCTGTCGTTTACGAGAAGTCAAAATGTAAAATTTTGATTATAAAGTCATAATTGACATAACAACTGACATAGTTGAGATGCACGTCATATACTAATATATTATGACAACAGTTTGATAAATAATTATGACATGCTGACTCAGTAAAAGGTCAAAACTATGACAAAATCAATTTACATAAATTCCAGATACATTAAGTCATATAGTACGATACGAAGTCATTATTATAAGATAAGTCTAAATGGAAAAATAGTACTTTGTGGAGTTTTTTTGTTGAAATTTTGGCAGAAATTGTCTTCCGTGAGGTAGGAGGAATGTAGGTTTCTCTATCTCTATTTTTTTAATAATTGTATGTTAACTACTGTATTTATAATGACAATGTTTATCATATTTAAGAACAGAATCACTCTCAGAACAGGATTAATAACAGCCATATTTATCATTAATATGTGAATTTAACTTGGCATTTTGCATAAAACTTTAGCGAATAAAGCACCTTTTCCATCCCATGTGCTCAAAAGAACAAAATCGTCACTTCCTGGGAAAGTTAGCGCAAATCATAAATGTCGTCTTTTATGAGTGTCGTGGAAACACAATAAACGCTGTCATGTGATCTTTTGCGTTCGGATGCTGGTGGGAATGCAGTCGTGTGAGACGCTTCTGGCGGGAATTAAACTAAATCATTCTGATGACAGACTTTGACTCCGGCCTTTCAGAGCCAGCAAACCACCATTTGAGATGCTGCGACGCCATTGGTCCTCGGGTTAGTCCAATCACAGCCTCTGCTGAGGCAAAGTCATGCGAGTTTTTTGTTTTGCATCGAGGGATTTATTTGGTAAATGTGTTTCCATCGTAGTTTGTCTTCTTATTGGATAAAATAAATTGAATGCATATGTTTTTAATGCACATTTTTGAATCTTGACGTTTCCATCCAGCATTTTTTACACAATTTCCCAAACCTCACATAAAAATATCAGGATGGAAACAGCATGTGTGTTCGTGGCCTCTGTGTAGGCCAAGACCGCTGTCATATCATTCGATGGTCCACTTGATTGACTTGATTGTGTGATTGAGAGTCTTTGTCTTTTTGTGCAGAATGCTGCTCGTATCGTGCGGGCTCTGTTTGAGATCGCTCTGAGGAAGCGCTGGCCGGCCATGACCTACCGCCTGCTGAACCTGTGTAAAGTGATTGACAAGCGTCTGTGGGGCTGGGCCCACCCGCTGCGGCAGTTCAGCGTGCTTCCTCCGTCACTGCTGGCCCGAATGGAGGAGAAGAAGCTCACGGTGGACAAACTCAGAGACATGGGCAAAGATGAGATCGGTCAGTCAGACACAAGATTTCTCACTTTAGACTTCATCATAGACCGTTAAATGGTGTATGGTGTTTTTCCCGCTTTATCAAGTGTGTCTGCGTGTGTGTGTACGTGAGAGTGAGAAAGTGTTTCTTTATGTGTGTGTGAAATTTAGTGTGTGTGCATGCAAGTGCGTCTGTGAGTCTGTGTCTGTGTGTGTGAGTGAATGGGTATGTGTGTGAGAGAGCGAGCAAGCGTGTGTGTGTGTGTGCGTGAGTGTTTGTTAATTGGTGTGTGTGTGTGTGTGTGTGTGTGTGTGGTGAGTGAGTGAGTGAGTGTGAGTGAGTGAGTGAGTGAGTGAGTGAGTGAGTGAGTGAGTGAGTGAGTGAGTGAGTGAGTGAGTGAGTGAGTGAGTGAGTGAGTGAGTGAGTGAGTGAGTGTGTGTGAGAGCAAGTGAGTGCGAATGAGTAAGTGTGTGCAACTGGTGTGTTTGTGTCTGACTGTGTCTGTGAGTGTGTGTGAGAGTGTGTGTGTGACTGTGTGTGTCTGAGTGTGTCAATGTGTGAGCGTGTGCACGTGAGAGAGAGAGAGTGTGTGTGTGTGAGAGTGTTAAAAGAGTGTGTTAAAAATCAGCCAACACATTTTTATAGAAAATATCATTAACCTGATATAAAATCAATGGAAGTCTGTGCAGTGTCCTGAATAATATAGTGTGTGTGTGTGTGGTCACAGGTCACATGTTGCATCACGTGAACATCGGGCTGAAGGTGAAGCAGTGTGTTCATCAGATACCCGCCATCCTGATGGAGTCCAGCATTCAGCCAATCACGCGCACTGTCCTGCGCGTACGCCTCAGCATCACCCCGGACTTCAGGTGGAATGACCAGGTAACCATGGCAACCATATCCAGGGCTTTACATACTGTGTTAGTTTTTATATCTGGATTTTCAGTTCCATATACCAGCGGATCCCAAACTCTAGTGCACACTCATCCCCCACAAATTATGTAGGCCTGAATTTAAGATTTATGGATTTGAATTGCATGTACCATCCATTTGGATTACACAGTTTTAACATAAACTAATGAACTTAACGTGGTGCATATTTGTCAGTCATACATAAATTAAACGGGTAACATTTCTGCATCTGTTTGATTTTATTTAAATAATCATATTTTCAAATTGTTTAGAGTCTGCATAAAAACCTAAAAACATTTGCATTTGTTCAGTTTAACAGCCGTGGATCAAGCGATATTTCAGATGTATGAGATTGAAACCATTTGGATTGATTGAGGATAAATGTATTAACCTGCTTATTGTGCGTTTAAAAACATTCAGACTATTAGTACTATTACAGAAATCTGTCAATATGCATCACATTAAGTTTATTAGTTTATGTTAAAACTGTGTAATCCAAATGGATGGCAATTTTAAATGCAATTGCAATTTGAATGCATAAATCTTAAATATTAAAAATCTTGCCTATGAGCCAACAATGTTTTTGATTGCAGAAAATGAATCTCAATAAATAACCTATTCAAAATGCATCATTACAGGCATTGCTGACAGAATTTCAATGCTCAACTTGATTTTGCTTCAGTTAGATTTCTGTCCAAAATGCTTGAGGGATAAACTTGAAAGTAAGTCATGTTTGATATATATTAGGGGTGTAACTGATGGCTCGGCACGGGTTCGGT
The DNA here is from genome assembly GCA_018749465.1 of Paracanthobrama guichenoti. NCBI lineage: Eukaryota > Metazoa > Chordata > Actinopteri > Cypriniformes > Gobionidae > Paracanthobrama > Paracanthobrama guichenoti. Next base: position 4,937,120 of record CM031958.1, read on the forward strand.
ACAGCAGGGGAGAGAAAACTAAATATAAAATCATTTTTGTTTTTTTTTATTAAACTGTGGTTTACTGATCAAATTGTGTCTGTCCTTAAATTAATTCAATTATAACCAAAAGTTTCTTAAAGAGAAAAGAATTATCTCTGCTAATGCTGTAAACTATATTGAGAGCCCTTACTCACACACTACTGTAATATTAAAGGTTAACAACAGAACCCAAACTATTAGCCTACGTTCAGTAGCCATTTATTTTTAGATATAATAATCAACACTCAAATAGCACATTGTGTGCAAACATGTAAACTTCACATTAGGGAGTTTTTCATTAACTTCTAAATCTAATTATAAAATTATGTTTTTACTCCAATTTGTTGTTGAAATATAATCATTTATACACATTGGCTGTCATTTTTATGTACTTTAAATAATCAAGACATCAGAGCCACCTTCTTCCATTGCTCCGTGGTCCAGTTCTGATGCTCACGTGCCACTGTTGGTGCTTTCGGCGGTGGACAGGGGTCAGCATGGGCACCCTGACTGGTCAGTGGCTATGCCGCCCCATACACAACAAACTGAGATGCTCTGTGTATTCTGACACCTTTCTATCAGAACCAGCATTAACTTCTTGAGCAGTTTGAGCTCCAGTAGTTTAGCTGTCTGTTTGATCGGACCACACGGGCCAGCCTTCGCTCCCCACGTGCATCAATGAGCCTTGGCCGCCCATGACCCTGTGGCCGGTTCACCACTGTTCCTTCCTTGGAGCACCTTTGATAGATCCTGACCACTGCAGATGTTCCAAACAGGAGTATGTTTTAAAAGAAAATACTATTTCAGTCTTTCGTTTAATTCTGTGTGTTACATTCTTTGTAATTATTTGTCAAAAACAAATGTGTGACTTTTTTTGGTCCTGTCTCCTGCGCACCGATCCATTACCTGCAGGTGTGCAAGGGTAACTGTTCATTGTTTGTAATTAATTGTGAAGTTTAATAGCAATTTCTGAGACAAAATTGTTTCTACACCAAATTTTGTTCATATGACTATAAATAATGTTTTGCATTCCGTCAAACAACTGCGTTTGCTCCCGAAACTTTTGCGTTCCCTGGAGAAACTTTGTGTTCACTCGCAAAGAACTCAAATGTTTTGCGAGTGCAAACACAAAGTTTCTCAAGGGAACGCAAAACATTTACAAGAAAACACAAAAGCACTGACATAATTTTTCCTCCCATCTCATATTATCTCCATCACCATGTCCCTTTAATCAAATCAAATCAAGTCACCTTTATTTATATAGCGCTTTTAACAAGTCCAATTGCTTCAAAGCAGCTTCACATTGTTAACAGGAAAATAACAGAGTGTGTCTGCTTCCCGAACAATGCTAGGAAGACTGTTCCAGAGTTTAGGCGCTAAATCGGAAAAGGATCGACCGCCTGCAGTTGATTTTGATATTCTAGGTATTATCAACTGGCCAGAGTTTTGAGACCGCAATAGACGTGATGGAGTATAATGCGTTAAGAGTTCGCTCAAGTACTGGGGAGCCAAACCATTTAGTGCTTTGTAAGTAATAAGCAAGATTTTAAAATGTATTCGATGTTTAATAGGGAGCCAGTGCAGTGTTGACAGAACCGGGCTAATATGGTCATACTTCCTTGTTCTAGTAAGAGCTCGAGCTGCTGCGTTTTGGACCAGCTGGAGTTTGTTTATTAAGCGAGCAGGGCAACCACCCAGTAAAGCATTACATTAATCTAGCCTTGAGGTCATGAACGCATGAATTAACTGTTCAGCATTTTGCATCGAAAGGATGTGCCGTAATTTAGATATATTTTTAAGATGGTAGAATGCAGTTTTACAGATGTTAGAAACGTGGCTTTCAAATGAAAGGGGCTCCGTAGCTAGGAGTATGTTTTGGTGAACTAATATGACGAGGCTAATAAGTCAATAACGAGATGTGCGTTCTGAAAAAAAAAATTGTCTTGATAATTTTTATAATGCACTGTTTTACAAAAGTGACAAAGCACTCAAGGCCATTTGTTGTGAATGTATTCAGTGCCC
>CM031958.1:4944162-4994162 GCA_018749465.1 Paracanthobrama guichenoti
GATCTGGCCAATTCCGATTGTGCTACTAGTCCGGTTACGATCGGATTACTAGGGTCCATGTAAACGCAGCTACTGTGTCCACTGTTGTCAACTATTTTCCAAGGAAAGTAGCTAAAGCCTGCCCAAGAAGTCGCTAAATGTCGCTGGATGACGTCATGCGTCAATTAGGATATCCGTGACATCACCACGTCATACTTGCGTTCTCTCTGCCTAATCTGTTTTCTCTTCTAATCCGTGCTCACATACTGCATTTTAAAGTGATTAGCACAAGAGAAGAATGGAAATCATAACGGATCAAACTAAATTCTTTAAATAAAAAAATTAAAAAGGAAGCAGATAAGTGATAAATCCGTGTGCAGCTCGCTCATTCACGTCTGTCAGCTGCTGTTCACTCAGCCATTCACTGAACAGCGTAGACGCAGAGAGAGGTGTGGCGGCAGGGAGAGAGCAAGACCTGGTAATGTTTGTAAAGTAGCTGACGTTTGTCCAAAGAGTCGCTAGGTTTGTCGCTAGTCGCTTTTTTGAAAAAAAGTCGCTAAAGGGGTCTGAAAAGATGAAGGCTATTTAAGCCTAGCTATGACTCGATGACAAATGTTCAAGTTCATTTTATTTATATAGCACATTTACAACAGCCACTATGCTGACCAAAGTGCTTTACAGAAGAACAAGATTAAAACATGCTTAAAACAATTAAAAATAAGAGCAACATAGTAAAGAGTTACCATAAAACAGGGCGACCTCAACCAGAAATCAAAACTCAGATATAAATTACCAACAGAGAGAAAACAATTAAAATAAAAAAATCAATATACTAAAGAAAACGGGTACATTTTTAAAAGAGACGGGGCCGAGAAGGGGCCGTTCTAATCTCTAAAGGCAGGGTAACCGCAAATGCACACTCCCCTCTACACTTGAGTCTAACGTATTCGCAAAACACACAGACAGATGTGTAAAGGGTGACCAATAGTAATGATTTGGGAAAGACAAAAAGAAAAATGGAGAAACAAGGTTTCTGTCTGACTGTTTCTGTTTTCATTAATTGAAGTTGTTTTGGCAACTAACTGAAATAAAAATTAATTACAGCGAAATAGAAATATTTTTGTTTAAAACTAATAAAAATCACAACTGCACATTACTCAATTACTCAAACTTATCCGGTCTCATCCTTTATTTTAATGCATTGTCATTTTTATTGCCATTTTTACAAACAAGCAAGTAGTTGTACTGTTTACTGCACTTTACTGTTATACACCTATAGTGGCTAATGAATCCAAACTTTAACACATTCACAGAGCATAACGTTGCAAAATAAGGTGAATACTGCTAAAATAACACTGCAGAAACAGCTCAGTTTAAATGTTATTTTGTGAAGGACAGAGATCAGGTTAACGACTGTCATATATGGCCATCTGCAGATGTGAAATGCGCTTCTAATCACATGTCCTCTCTGGTGCGGTCAGGTGCTGAGTGGAGAGCCGCAGCAGGTGGTCTTCACCATACCCATCTTTGAGCCCATGCCTTCTCAGTATTACATCCGAGCCGTGTCTGACCGCTGGCTGGGCTCTGAAGCCGTGTGCATCATCAACTTCCAGCATCTCATTCTGCCTGAAAGACACCCGCCACACACAGGTGCGTCCCATATACACACATCTGACTGCAGCCTTCCTTCTGCGGACACTTTATTCCTTATTTATTTATTTCCTTATTTTTCTAGGGCACATTTATAAAAGATACTTAAAGGTCCTAGGTGAACTAAGCCCTAACCCTATCTGTGAAACCAGGCCAAAATGTTATCTACTAACCTGTACTAAATGTTTAAAACAAGTTTTGACAAAAAAACTAACGTTTTATAAAATGATAAATCGCACATTTCTATAGCCCCTTTCTCACATCGTCTTTACTGGTAAATTACAGCTTACAGATCATGTGTAAACAAGACCTTTTCAAAAGTACAATTTCTCAGTAAGGTAAGTTGTAACATTACCAGTAATGTGAGCTGTGTGAACGCAGAATGAGGATTACCGGTATTTGCACATACGAAGTTAGAACACACCGACATAAGACATAAGCAGACATAAGTCATAAGTTCTTATGCGCTGTTTACAGAAAGCTTTTCGATAGCTTAAATATGCACTAAAGGATCATCTTTGACCGCTGCGCCGCGTCTCACAGCTTTTTCAACGCGTTGTGCTCGAGACCCAGCCTTCCTTTCCATTCATCAAACAAAACACGTTCTGTTTGATCGTCCCTTCATGCCTTTCACTCGTCAAATATATGTTGTCAAATTGAACAGATTGCTGTTTGAAAGGGGCTTATGGGAGCTTGTTTCAGCCACAGAATAAAAATAAAAAAAGGTAATTGCAGCTTGTCACAATTTTCTCACAAACTCACATTTGTGAAGACTCGTCTTGCCATCCAAATGTGTGTTTTATAATGGAGGAGCCATGCAAATGTTCATTTATAGATTACGATTTTCATTTCAGAGCTCTTGGATCTTCAGCCGTTGCCTGTGACTGCACTGGGAAACAGGGAGTACGAGAGTCTGTACAAGTTCACGCACTTTAACCCCATTCAGACGCAGATCTTCCACACGCTCTACCACACAGACACCAACGTCCTGCTGGGAGCCCCCACCGGCTCCGGGAAAACCATTGCTGCAGAGATGGCCATCTTCAGGGTCTTCAACATGTACCCGACATCCAAGGTCTGAACCTCGGCCATATGTGGTTTAGCTTTAGATCCTATGACACGGTTTAACCGGCATGTATCTGTGTGAGCAGGTGGTCTACATTGCTCCGCTCAAAGCGCTGGTCCGAGAGAGGATTGAGGACTGGAAGATCAGAATCGAAGAGAAACTTGGGAGGAAGTGAGAGTGTTTATAGATTCTTCTGGCAAATATGTATCTGTTATTATACCCTGACCTTTATTTGCTGATTATCATACTCCGTCTCTCTAGGGTGGTTGAGTTAACAGGTGACGTTACTCCAGACATGCGAGCCATAGCGCAGGCTGACCTGATCGTCACCACTCCGGAGAAATGGGATGGAGTCAGCCGAAGCTGGCAGAACCGCAGCTATGTGCAGAAAGTGGCTATCCTCATCATAGATGAGATCCATCTTCTGGGTAAAGGCCCTGATATCCTCACGGCAAAGTCTGTTGTGTTCTTCGCTTAGGGATAAAAAGATGTTTGAAAACACCTGACCAGCGATATCTGTTAGTGAACATAATTTAAGAGCAGCTTCTCAAAACGCTGTACACAAAATAAACAATACATATCTCAAGTAATAAAAGTAACATCAACAAACAAATGCTAATTAAAATATATATGTCTTAAATGGAGCTTTAAAAATGTCATAGGTCTGAGCTTCCCTTAGTTCACCAAATTCAAATTCCCCATCTCATCCAAGATGTTCATGTCTTTCTTTCTTCAGTCGAAAAGAAATGAAGTTTTTTGAGGAAAACATTCCAGGATTTTTCTCCACATAGTGGAGAACGGGTTGAAGGTCTGCATTGCAGCTTTAAAGAGCTTGACACGGTCCCAGATGAGGAATAAGGTCTTATCTAGCAAAACGATTGCCCATTTTCGAAAACAAAAACAAAAAAAACATTTATGTATATACTTTTTAACCACAAATGCTATTCTTGCTCTGATCTGCGATGCGCATGCATCATGTTGGAAAGGTCGCGCGTCTGACAAAGGTTTGTTGAGTGAGAACAATAGAAACATGAATGGAGCAGTTTGCCACACCAGGCATTAGACAATAGAGTGCAAGTGAGCTTACAGGGAGCAATTCATTGTTTTATTAGCCAACACTTGGCATGGTCATTAAAAATGTTTCATAGTTTTAGAGATAACATCCTCAGATTTAAAATGAAGCATGAGCACCCTTTCATTGTGTTTCTAAGCTGCTACAGCACAGCCACATAGTGTTTTATACATTTAAAAAAGAATATTCTTAATATTTTTATTTTTAGCTTGTATATATCCATATTAATAACAGTCTGAGTAATTATTGAACTGTAAACTCTCAGGTGTTGGCTTTCTAAATATATGCTGGTTATGTGTCTACTCAGATTGACTTTAGAGCAGCAAACCTTTATTTTGGGTATGTCGTTTATGCCCCGCTTGCCAAAATAAATAATTTAGGTTTATCGTTTCCATGACAGAGTTCAAGATAAATCTTTTGGTTTTGGTACTACTGGAGCTGCCAGTTTGCTAAGTTTCAAAAAATGATTAAACAGCAAGCACAAACTCTACAAAAGCGGCAGCCCTTCCGGTGCACTCAGTGTCGGAGATTTCGGACACAGCGGCTAAACACCCTCTGCTCCGCCTGCTAGAGTAGCCATGCCCCAAACTCATGCTATAGGCTGAGATGAAAGAGATTGACAGATATGAGCAGGCCGCTCTCAGTGTTTGGATGGTGCCTGGGAGGCTCAATGTTTACAATTTTGGGGAAGATAAACCCATTAATGGCATACTGATGAAAGTAAACTGGGTTAAGAGACTGGATTTTAGCATAAAAATCTACATCCGCTTCTAATTAACGAGTTTGGCTTTCACCCCCATCTATTAGATGCATTAAATCAAACATAAATATAACTTATTTATAATATCTTTAAAAGAATGGACTTTAACTTTTCTGTTGGTTGGTGTGGAAAAGCTTGATTGGTCTGCACAAAGCCCAGACCTGAAACCTTTTTTGAAAAGCTGAAGTTCATGCCAGGCCCCATTGCCCAACATCACTGATGCTCTTGTGTCTGAATGGTAGCAAATCCCAGCAGCCAACATCTAGAGCAAAGCTTTCCCAGAGGAGTGGAAACTATTATACTGCATCAAAGGGGCGAACAAACCACTGGTAATGGCCATGGTTTTGAAATTAAATCTTCAACAAGCACATATGAGTCTGGTGTTCAGGTGCCCACATATGTTTGCCTATGTAGTGTAGCTGCTAGCAGTGTATTAGTCAAGGACCGTGACATAAATGAATTGGACGGCTTCAGTCCTGAACCGTGTGTGGTTGGATAAGATGATAATACCCCTTTATACACGAGTATCTGCATGCATTTACACACATGTATGGGAGGTTCTTGATTTAATAGGCTGATTAAAGAGCCTCCTTCAAGACCCGTATTCTTGAGGGATGAAATATTTCTCATACATAAGAGGAGTACTCTTCTCAACAGGCCTGCATTTATGATGTTGTTCGGACCTAACTAAATGTTACATAACTTTTTGCCACATCTGCCACGTTCGTCTGCCGGTGACGACAACAGCCATGAAGCTGTTTTTTCAAAAACAGGCAGTAATGACACCAAAATTGTAGATACCAGTGAAAATTCACAATTCTCTATTTCAGTTTCAAGACCACATCTAAAAGCCTAGCTAATATAAATATTATATGTTGAGAACATTAATAAAGTACTAAAATAAAAACAAATAATCAAATTGGAAGAAAAAGCACAAATAAATCAAATATAGCAAAGATACAAATGAAATAAACAGTGCTTTTCAGGCACATTTAATAAAGTAAGCAAATGTAAAATAACACTGCATAGTCTTCACTGTATACATGAAACATCTTTATTAATTAATTACACTTATTAAAGTTACGAAAGTTATTCAGCCAAGAGCAGTGAATGATTTTTTTCTTTGTCCTTTGTTGTTTGATTGACATTAAAAACATAGACAGCAGCAGGAATATTAGGCTGCTGTCACTTTAAGAGCGAATGCACGGATCCAATATATTGATACACATGCGTTTACTTTCTCAACTGTTCACTTAAGACATAACCGAATACGTTTACTAGGATACTTGCTATTTTTTGACAATTTTGTGTGAATTTGTCCACTCAAGTGCAAGAAGACTTGAAAGAGAGCTCAGTTTAGTATTCGCGCGCTGTCTGAGACGCAGATTTCTGGGTGAGCGCTTCTGATGCTTGCGCACACAAAACTTTACACACAGCACAGGAGTAATGAAATGAGCTCTCTTTCGAGTCATCTTGAATATTGTCAAGGGTTAATGACGCAGCTTCTGGCCCATCAACTGTCCCGAGCATCGTTCATGTTTGATCACATTCATGTAGTGTTAGAATTCATAAAAATGTTACCGACCAACTGGCCGTGACACTGTTTCACACACTCGCCAACACTGATGTTTACTCTCATTTGGCACATGATGTTAATTGTAGGCCCTGTTTATATACATGTAAAATAAAACTAGGCTCACAATGCAAAAAATTGTAGTAGTTGATGAAAACGCTACCAGTGAAATTTTGTTTCTGCAGTTTTTCAAACAAAAACAAATGCCATCACACTCATTTATTTACAAAAAAGCATAAATATTATTTGAAACTATGCAACTTTAAATTAAATGGCCTTTCTATTGGCCACTCAACCAAAGCGTTCACGCTTCAAAAAGTACAAAATGTCATGGTAAAGGTAATCCAAATGATTCGAGTGGTTTAATCTAGGTCTTCTGAAGAGACACGATCGCTTTAACTGATGAACAGCCTTTTATTCACATATAAACATTAGCCCCTTTCACACTTACAGTCTTTACTGATAAATGACCTTTAGAGATCATGTGTGAACATGCTGGTAAATCATTTCTAATAATAGCATATAAAGATGGTATTGTTACAATGTCTGTGTTTTGTTTGACTTCACAGGTGAGGACAGGGGGCCGGTTCTAGAAGTCATTGTGTCCAGAACCAACTTTATCTCATCACACACCTCAAAATCCGTCCGGGTGGTGGGACTCTCTACCGCGCTGGCTAATGCACGGGATCTAGCCGACTGGCTGGGCATCGGACAGGTTACAAACCCACAACCTGCGTCTTTCACATACATCCCCTTCTAACGTCACATCGCTATCCATTACATTTGATGAAAGACTTGTGATATCCAAATCACTTTTGGAGGCCATCCATAGACTTTTATATTTATATGCAAATTAATATTTTCGGGATCAGTGCTCATTCCCCTTCTCATATTTGCATATGATTCACGGCAGTTCAAATCAAGGAAGAAATCTTGGCCCCCAAATTAGTTTTTTTAGAGCTGGATGTAATTGATGGGTCTTGTTTCAGTGTAATCATGCTTCACTTACCCTCATAATGATTAGGGATGAAGTCCGATATTATCTGTAACACTGTACCATCATTTCCATCCTGTTTCCATTACAGATAGCCGACCGAATGTTCTGTCAGTCATTCTGCGTTTATACGTGTATGTGCGCGCACATATGAGCGTGCAAGCGTCTATAAATAACCGCCACCCCTCTCCCAGCGTGCAGCAGCATGTTGGCGCTGTAGCCGCATCAGGGCAGACAGCAGTGGTTATGTAAACGTTGTTTTACTATTGCTGAAATGTCACCCTGCTAGACAGACGGGGAAGGAAGGGCTGGGGGTCTCCATAAATCTGACGTGTGCTGTTTGGACTGAGGCGCGTCTCTAGCTGCCCAATCCATTATCCAGCCCTTTAAATATGTGCACACACGCACCCAGGCCCGGGCCACTTGTGTGAGAGCGTGGTTGTGGGACAGGGGACAATGACGGGCTGTAATTACCCCCAGATGGGCCACTCTGTCAGGCACACAGCCAGCTGGGCACTCCATCTCTCTCTTTATTACTGTCTTTCTCTGTGTCTTCTCACTTTCTGGCCCTGTTTTTCTGTCTTTATTCATCTGTCTGTCTGTCTCTATTTCAGGTGGGACTGTTTAATTTCCGGCCCTCTGTTCGCCCAGTGCCGTTGGAGGTTCACATCCAGGGCTTCCCAGGGCAACATTATTGCCCTCGTATGGCCAGCATGAACAAACCAGTCTTCCAGGGTAAAATACTACAGTAATGTACACACACATTAAAGGATAAGTTCATGCAAAAAAACAAAACAAAAAAAAAGTGACTGAAGTGATACATTTGTGTGACCTAAATTGTATCTAAAGTGCTCAAATCTCATTTGTGCTTCGATATTCCCCTCTTGTTCCCCTCTTGGATGGGACAATATCATTTATATCAATATACTATAGACGAAGTGAGCTGCTGCCGGATTTTGTTTGCACGATTAAAGTTGTCTGAAACATGATGTTCTTTATATTAATTATCTAACTGAGTCTTACCCTGCTGTCAGATGCATGTGTTTTTTAATCTGCAAATTACATCTTGCGCTTTTATGCTCACCTGTAAGTGTTACAAATTCACGCAAGTATTTCCATTCCACATAAAAGACTATACTGACAGTGAGTGAAAGACTTCGATGAACGAGTGCCGGCACACATTGGCGTCAAATGGACGGAGTGGATTAGAATGGCAGGCCAATAATACTAACCTTATTCTGAAATATTTTGCTAACATATTTTGCATCCAAAAGTGCAAGCACTTCAAATCTCTTCCCTCAGTTACAACAGCCACATAAACTGCAGTGTGTGTTCCTGCCGACCAACGCATTTCTTTTTACATTTCACTGCCGGTTGTATATTCTGTATATAACTGTGTATGTGACAAATAAAACTCTTGAATCTTAAATCTTGCAACAATATAGACAGACTTTTTTATTTGAAGTCTGACAGTTTTTTTCAGCAAACCATTGTTTAATAAAACAAGAATGTGACTGAAAACATGTCTGATAAGACAATTGAATGCAATAAAATCTAAGTATTAATGCCACAATTTTAATATTCATAAATTATGATTTTTTTTGTCACCAGGTGAGCTAACTTAAAAGCATCCTGAGACTAATTGAAAATGTTTCTTTTTACTTTTACCAAAATTGTACTTTGGGTTGCACTTTTTATTTACAGTATGTGCACTTGCGTGTACTTACAGCGTTCTTATCTAAGAAAGTACTGGTAATATAAGGTAACTGCATGGGTTAAGGTTAGGTTTAGCGGTAGGTTCAGGGTTATCAGAGTTATTGTAATTGCTATAATAAGTACATAATATGTAAGTACTGAACAGGACTGTAAAATTTGTTTTCATCTTTTGTTTTATCATCTTGCATTTTTATTTCTTTTGTATTTTGTTTGTTCTTGTATTATGTTGGGGTTTTTTCATGCATTTTGATGGATAAATTCATATTTAGACTCTCTCTCTTTCCACTATCCTGCAGCCATTCGCACACATTCTCCAGCCAAACCGGTGCTCATATTTGTGTCATCACGCCGGCAGACCCGGCTCACGGCTCTGGACCTCATTGCATTTCTGGCTACAGAAGATGACCCCAAACAGTGGCTCCACCAGGATGAGAGAGAGGTCAGAGTTCATCCTCAACAGTGGTTTTACTTAATCACATTGCTTTAAGTAATGGCTAAATTAATGCAATTCTTTTTAAATTGACCAACAAAAAAAAATGCATGTAATTTTTTTTCCATTTATTGACTACTGCTGTCCTGTCCCCATGTTGAGAGAAATCGTGATGGGAGTAGGGGGTGCAGGTGTTGTGTGCGCTGCATGAGCAGGATATGGATATTGTAGTTCTAGAGTGTGAGCATGCAAGGTCTTTGTAGGAGTAGTTTTGCTTTCCCACATTAGGCCCTATCACACACCTGGCGCAATGCGACGGCAGGCGTGACACAAGTGTTTTTTGCTAGTTTCAGCCCAACGCAGTTTTCATTTTCACCTCCAGGTCCTCGTTGTTTAAATATCAAATGCACTGCGTCATCTGTTCGCCCATGGGCGTCTGGTCTGAAAACCATTGTTGGTGCGTTGCTATTTTGAGGAACTGAAAACGACTGCGCCATTGATCAACACAAACCTGCTCTAAAGTCAATAGTGTAGTATTTTGTGTTATTTAAAGGGTGTGTCAGTAATATGAGCCTATAGGCGGTGCACAACACGCGTACACTCTGCTTATTACACACACAGGGATACAGAGCAGCACACACACATTTTTAAATATTACAAATAAAAGGATTCCTCTCTGGAGAAGCGTTCAGTCTTTCCACTCGCAAATTCCACCATGGTGAGAGCACAACTGGCTTTTAAAGGGAATGGGAGATAAGACTCTGATTGGTTTATTGCACGTTACGCCCAAAACACACCCATGACTCATTAAGAGACTAGAGACAACCCTTTTGGACCATGTGCCTGGCACGCCGACCATTTTTTCCCATCGTTAAACTAGCAAAAGTGGGTTCGGACACGGCCTAGGTGCACCTGCGCCATGAGCTTCAGACCATGAGCTAAGATCGGTAAAATAGGGTCCTCTGTTTTTGTTGTGAAAGGGACTTTACGGTTGCAAAATATAGAATAGAATTTGTTATAAAGAACACACGCAAACCCAACGTAATGAACATTACTTTCCATAAAAAGTAACTAAGTAACATAATTAGCTACTTTTTTAGGGAGTAACGCAATGTTGTATATGTAAGGAATAATTGACTCTGGGCCGTTGAATTATTCGAAAAATCATGCAAACCCAAGGTGGTAATGTGGCCACGACGTGAAGCGGACTAATTTCTTACACATCTCATCCCAAGCCTCAGTTGCTAATTCCAAAACATCATTTTAGAGCCAGTAACGTAGGCTTGACCCACTGAGAGCAGGCTAATGCAGTTATTAGAGAGAGAGAGAGAGAGAGTCTGTCTCAGCAGTGTTCAGCAGCTTCTCTACTAATAGCGAAGCTGTAAGTTTAACAGCTTCAAGGACAGCGCCGTTGTTAGCTTGCTAGTGAGAAATGTCATGTAGCTTTTAAGTTGTTAAATTATTTTACTGATAAAATCGTCAGAGCAGTGCTGACAACACATTTCTGCAAGAATTTGTGTGTTTGAGTGGGAGAAAGAGAGTATGTGCTTTTTCATTATAAATAAATACATAAAACGTAATTTTGTGGCAAAAACATGGAAATAGTTTGTAGTTTTTATCCTATTGTTTACTATGTTTGTTTGCTTGGTCAGTGTTGTGGGTTTTGGTTCTTTTGCTGTTGTCGGCTTTAAGGACCTCTGAAATAACTGAAATCATTTGGCGGAGTGATATGGGACTGTAATGCGGTCAAAACCTGCCTGAAGTACTTTAGCCGTGCGTTTCCCTGAAAATAATTGCACACCTTAGAATGTTCGACAACCAATCAGATTCAAGCATTCAACAGATATCCTCGTCATCTCACTAACACACGAGTGGACGGGGCCAAAGTTGCGATGATGAAGTGGCTTGGTTTCAATAAAAGCTGTTTTTGGACTAACAAGGAAGTTTTCAGTTCTGAAACTCACAGGATCTTCTTATAGTATGATGACGTCTTCTATGTCAAAAGCTCAAGGGAAATGCGATTTCTCAATTCATGACCCCTTTAATGCTGAGTGCCTTTTATTTAAAAGATTTATAAAACAACCAGACTTTTCAGGCAAAACATTGAGCAAATATAAAACAGTATACTATACTGTACTAAACTATAATGATGGTTTGTGGTTGTGAAGCACTCGTGGGACATGTTCATAGTTAATGTGATGAACTACAACTTAAGAGCTAGCTTCAAACATGTGACTTCAAGCAATGACTGCCACACCATTTGAATGGAAAAGTCATTGAAAAATGTTAGAAAACTGCATTGTTCAGGCATGCAGCTGGTTCTCATAGATGGCGAAAGTTATTCACAATGGTGACTTCACAATCTTGTTTGCAATTTTCAGCATTCCTCAGTTCTTTTGCCTTGCTACTGTTGTTACTTTCTCTCCTGTCGCGCGTTCCCTCGTCTCTCTTCCTCGGTCTCAAGCAGCTCAGTATCTCTTTAACGGTGATTACAGTACGGCTCAGCGCAGCTTCTGCTGCAAAAGCCTGTGTCATCTCTCATTAAATTCCTCTTTCCGTTCCACTGCATGCCTACAGATCATTTCAAGATGTGAACAAACAGCTTTTTCTGCTTGCCGTCGCAGATGTGTGCTAATATTTTCAAAGCACTCGATTAGAGAGCTAGTCAGAAAAAAAAGGAATGGTTTTCTCATCCCAATCACAAAGTAATCACATAAAAATTGCAGCCTTACGGAGGTGATAATTTCTTTAATGGTGTAGGCATGATACACACACACTCAAACGTTACAGAGAGAGGAAATACATCCTCAGTCTCACGTCAGCAAACGTTACAGTGCAGAGGTCACTGTTGGGCGATTATGACCTCAGACTGGTTCCATTCGGACTGCAGGTCACTTATCAATAAATATAAACAGCAGCTTTTGTGTTCTTCAGCAGTTTTTGAATGCATCATTTGAAATGGTGCATTCACAATGGGTTTTGAATCATAATCATATAAAACAATGCATTATTTCAGTGAATGCACTACTTGTTGCACAGGAGACAGAAAGCGTGAGCCTGTCCAGTTGCTCAAGTTCACTTATAATGCAGAACAGAACATTACCACTGAAGTCAATGCAAAAAAAGTTAGTTTTGTGTTGTTTATTTTTCTTTTACAAATATTCTACATTGCACGTTGCTTATTTATGGAGCCCTTAAAGGGACCTTTGCAAAAATAACAAATATGCAGACTTTCACATGCTCACGAGAAACTATTGCGTGTGCACAGGAATCTTTGTTGCATGCTCACACATTAAAATTTCCATTTTATGCATACCGTCTATAACATATTTCCTTTGTGTTTCACTGCCATTTTACTATGAAAAAAACGAGAATACGATTTGCATGAATTAATAAAGATCTATTTGCTCTAAATTTGGCTTTTGCTAGGGCACTATACCTCTAATTTTAAAATATTCTCAGTGCCGTGAATGTGCTGATGCCACAATATGACTGTGTGCATTGTCCTATTTACCAAGTTCAAGAGTCCATAAAAAAGGGCTGATACAGTAAAATGTGCTCAAAATGTGGCTTTGATTAGGGCAGTGCGTCATATTTCAAGACCTTATGTATTTAACGAATTTAACTCTGTGGCGGCTGAGAAACCGCACTGCGAAATGGGGCTCAGTGTGCATTTGATGTTGTGCACTGTGGTTCATGAAACATTGGTACAGTAAAAAATGATAAAAATGTGTATTTCGTAAGGGCAGTATATTTATATTGTCCCATATAAAAGTTATTGGAACAGTAAAATGTACTAAGATTTCATATTTCACAAGCACTAAAGCCCCTTTATTAAACCACTTTGTCTGATTTAACGCATCCTTACAGGTGGCGGAGAAATGCATATTCATTCAGTTCTAACAGCGCTTATTGCGAGCAGAGCCATAGACATAAGGACTTTAGATATGAAGGGAGGCTCACACTTTAAAAAAGAAATGACAACTAAATAAAGCTGGATTCATCCTCCTACTAGACGAACTGCTCTTAACGAAATGCCAAATTTGAGCACTTTTTATCAGCCAATGAATGCACACCGCAGTATTGCGCCATTAGCCCATTTCACAGCTGTCACAGAGAATGCTTTAAAGAGGACCTATTATGCCCCTTTTTACAAGATGTAAAATAAGTCTCTGATGTCTGTAAAGTTTTAACTCAAAATACCCCACAGATCATTTTTATAGCATGTTAAATTTGTCACTTTTTGAGGGTGAGCAAAAACAGATTTTGCCGTTTTTGTGTGTGTCCCTTTAAATGCAAATGAACTGCTGCTCCTGGTCCCCTTTCAAAAAGAGGGCGGAGCTTCAAGAGCCGTGCTATGAATTATTAACATGTTGAATTATCTGTCTGATTTTAAAAGTTAAAATGAATCCTCCCTTCAAATAAAAAAAAGCCATCAAGACACGATCAATATTTTTATAGAGTGGTGTAACATGACATTTATTAATGAGCATAATCTAAACCATACTGTCTGATATTCATTTCTATTTATTTCACTTTTCAATTCATAAGTGCAGTATTTTTCCACTGTGCCTGTTAATAAGTTTGATTCTAGAATGTTTGCTTTAAAAGTTTAGCTAATATATTATTTATGTATCTGTATATAACAATAAAATAACAATAGACAGTAAAATAACAGTAAAATAACAATAAAACCGTGTAGTGTAGGGGAGATTATTATCATAGTAGTGATTAGATGGATAGCAGTTCACCCAGTGAAACCCTCATTTACTCACCCTCGTTATTATTTAGTCAGCACTTTCTACAAACTCAAAGTATATATATCATTTGTGTGTGTGTGTGTGTTATAAAGACCAAATGCCCCCACATAGATAGTAATACCAGTAAATTGTGATCTTGTGGAGAAAACTTTGGAAGCTTGTTTCCACCCCAGAATAAAACCATTTAAAAGATAATGTGACTTTTTATCACGCAATTCTGAGAAAAAAAGTAATAAATGTGAGATATAAAGTCACAATTACCTAAATGATGTAAAAAAAATATATATATGTTTTTCTTTGTAAAAATGCAGAAAGTTTAGTGTGATGGGTAGGTTTGGGGGTTGTGTGTGTGTGTGTGTGTGTGTGTGTGTGTGTGTGTGTGTGTGTGTGTGTGTGTGTGTGTATGGGGGTTGTGTGTGTGTGTGTGTGTGTGTGTGTGTGATGGGTAGGTTTAGGGGTTGTGTGTGTGTGTGTGTGTGTGTGTGATGGGTAGGTTTAGGGGTTGTGTGTGTGTGTGTGTGATGGGTAGGTTTAGGGGTTGTGTGTGTGTGTGATGGGTAGGTTTTAGGTTGTGTGTGTGTGATGTGTGTGATGGGTAGGTTTAGGTGTGTGTGTGTGTGTGTGTGTGTGTGATGGGTAGGTTTAGGGGTTTGTGTTTGTGTGTGTGTGTGTGTGATGGGTAGGTTTAGGGGTTGTGTGTTTGTTTGTGTGTGTGTGTGTGATGGGTAGGTTTAGGGGTGTGTGTGTGTGTGATGGGTAGGTTTAGGGGTTGTGTTTGTTTGTGTGTGTGTGTGTGTGAGAGAGAGTGTGATGGGTAGGTTTAGGGGTTGTGTGTTTGTTTGTTTGTTTGTATGTGTGTGTGTGATGGGTAGGTTTAGGGGTTGTGTGTTTGTTTGTGTGTGTGTGATGGGTAGGTTTAGGGGTTGTGTGTGTGTGTGTGTCTGATGGGTAGGTTTAGGGGTTGTGTGTTTGCTTGTGTGTGTGTGTGATGGGTAGGTTTAGGGGTTGTGTGTTTGCTTGTGTGTATGTGTGATGGGTAGGTTTAGGGGTTGTGTGTTTGTGTGTGTGTGTGTGTGATGGGTAGGTTTAGGGGTTGTGTGTGTGCGTGTGTGTGTGATGGGTAGATTTAGGGGTTGTGTGTGCGTGTGTGTATATGTGTGTGTGATGGGTAGGTTTAGGGGTTGTGTGTTTGTTTGTGTGTGTGTGTGTGATGGGTAGGTTTAGGGGTTGTGTGTTTGTGTGTGTGTGTGATGGGTAGGTTTAGGGGTCGGGTTAGTGTGTGTGTGTGTGTGTGTGTGTGTGTGTGTGATGGGTAGGTTTAGGGGTTGTGTGTTTGTGTGTGTGTGTGATGGGTAGGTTTAGGGGTTGTGTGTGTGTGTGTACGTGTGCGTGTGTGTGTGTGTGTGTGTGTGAGATGGGTAGGTTTAGGGGTTGTGTGTGCGTGTGTGTGATGGGTAGGTTTAGGGGTTGTGTGTGTGTGTGTGTGTGATGGGTAGGTTTAGGGGTTGTGTGTTTGTTTGTGTGTGTGTGATGGGTAGGTTTAGGGGTTGTGTGTTTGTTTGTGTGTGTGTGTGTGTGTGTGTGTGTGTGATGGTTAGGTTTAGGGGTTGTGTGTTTGTTTGTGTGTGATGGGTAGGTTTAGGGGTCGTGTGTGTGTGTGTGTGTGTGTGTGTGTGTGTGTGTGATGGGTAGGTTTAGGGGTTGTGTGTGTGTGTGATGGGTAGGTTTAGGGGTTGTGTGTTTGTTTGTGTGTGTGTGTGGTTGTGGGTAGGTTTGTGTGGTTGTGTGTTTGTTGTGTGTGTGTGTGTGTGTGTGTGTGTGTGTGTGTGTGATGGTTAGGTTTAGGGGTTGTGTGTTTGTTTGTGTGTGATGGGTAGGTTTAGGGGTCGGGTTAGTGTGTGTGTGTGTGTGTGTGATGTGTGATGGGTAGGTTTAGGGGTTGTGTGTTTGTGTGTGTGTGATGGGTAGGTTTAGGGGTTGTGTGTTTGTTTGTGTATGTGTGATGGGTAGGTTTAGGGGTCGGGTTAGTGTGTGTGTGTGTGTGATGGGTAGGTTTAGGGGTTGTGTGTGTGTTTGTGTGTGTGTGATGGGTAGGTTTAGGGGTTGTGTGTTTGTTTGTGTATGTGTGATGGGTAGGTTTAGGGGTCGGGTTAGTGTGTGTGTGTGATGGGTAGGTTTAGGGGTTGTGTTTGTGTGTGTGTGATGGGTAGGTTTAGGGGTTCTGTGATGGGTAGGGTTGTGTGTGTGTGTGTGTGTGTGTGTGTGTGTGTGTGTGTGTGTGTGTGTTTGTGATGGGTAGGTTTAGGGGTTGTGTATGTGTGTGTGATGGGTAGGCTTAGGGGTTGTGTGTATGTATATGTGTCAGGATGGGTAGGTTTAGGGGTTTAGTGTGAATGCTTGTGCTTGTAAAGAACTTAGTTAAGATTATTTGAAAATGTCTCTTTTTGTGTTCCTTTGATTAAAAAAAAAAAGCTTTGGAACAAGGTGGATGGTGGGTAAATAAAGCATGATTTTCATCTGTAGATGGCCTGATCCTGGCCTGTGTGGTTCATGTGCTGATAGCTCCAGCATCCTGGCTGTGTGTTCCAGTGATATACGGGGCGTCCCGCTGTTTCACTGCACTGAAGCGTGTAACGGCCTGAGTCCCTGCTGTTTGACTGACAGCCGGCTGCTGTTAGCCGTCCCTCTAACAGCACTTCCTAAGTTCCCTCCATTTGTTTCCACTGTTCCCTGTCCTAACATCTCCATCTCTCTCTTTCTTTCTTTCTTTATGAATAAAGTGCATAGTGCCACAAGGGTTTCTGATGTTTGTGTGTGTTGTTAGATGACTGATATCATTGCCACTACGAGAGAGTCAAACCTGAAGCTGACCCTGGCGTTTGGGATCGGGATGCATCACGCAGGGCTTCACGAGCGGGACAGGAAGACGGTGGAAGAGCTCTTTGTCAACTGTAAGATCCAGGTGAGACCTGCTGTTAGTGATGTCACCAATGGGTCACACGGTTTTCACAAGTCGAATGTAGGAACTAGGTTTGGGTAAATACCTGTGAGCTGAGCGGTTATATAAGAGTCATTAATAAACTGCTTTATGAGTGATGAATTGATTTATTGGAACAAATCCAAATAAAACGTTCTTCTTAGTGCATTCTTGCTGTTCTCATGGGTTTATGTCTTCAGTGGCTTTGCAAAAACATTAATGGTTATGTTGATATAATGCAAATGTGATATTTCACACATCAATATGGTAGCAGTGCAGAACAGTTTAGCATGTGAAACGCATCTGAAGTTCAGTAAGACATTCCACAGATATTTCTGATAAAGTCTCAGACGCATTTATTTGATCAAAAATACAGTGTAAAAAACAGTAATATTGTGAAATAACATTACCATGTAAATCAGCTGTTCTCTGTGTGAATATACAGTAAGGTGTGATTTATTCCTGTGATCAAAGCTGAATTTATCATCATTCCTCCAGTCTTCAGAGTCACATGACCCTTCAGAAATCACTCTAATGTGATGAGTTGATGCTCAAGAAACATTTATGATTATTATCAGTGTGCTGGGCAATTTATTTATTTTCAGGATTCTTTGATTAACGTAAAATTCAAAAGAACAGCATTTATTTGAAATATAAAGGTTTTGTATTGTTAGAATAGGGTGCTTAAAAATCTTAAAATGTCAAAATTAAGCCCATAGACTTGATTATCAAAACATAATTATCAGATGTTTTAAATTTGGGGACAGAATTACAGGAATCACTATGATGTGATTATTAAACGCCAAAAGGGCTGCTCTGTCACAGGAAGGAAAGAATACAGTCAAACCAATCCTTATTCAGACACCAGAGATCATGTGTCACTAGTGTGTGCTGGACACTAGAGCTCATTTCTGTAAGAGAGGAGAGCAAAATAAAGTCAGCTGTGACGCATTACACCCAAACATTCCTCATACAGTGACTACCTGTAAAACTGATACAATGAGTCCCACACTTTGTTAAAGGTGTCTGAATACATTTTGGTTTGACTGTATTTACATTATTTTACACATTGATTCAATGTATACATTTTACTAGTATCAGCACAATTGGCTTACTTTTTTGCATTGATATATTAGTACATAAATTTCAATACATATATATAATGAAACATTTATTGAGAATTTAATAGCTTGCAGTGATGCTATTTCACAGTTGAGCGTAATAAAAATGTAAGATGCTTAATTTATTGTGAAATTGTGTGGGTTTGTTCTGTATTGACATACAATATAAATGTTTCTTCGCTCCGGTCTTAAAAAGTCTTAAATGATTTTATAAACTCTGCCCTGTTGTAAGTCTTTAGTGTCACTTCTTTATTTTACCAGGAATAATCCCATTGAGATGTAAATCTCTTCTATCAGGGAGTCTTGGCCAAAATGCCAGCACAAAAAAAGTTTCACATAAACCGATTTCAAACACATCAAACTAGAAATATAAGAGGTCTTCTCCAGAAATCATATTACTAGGGGTGTAACGATACACCTGTGCCACGGTTCGGTTCTGTTTGCTGTGGAGTCGGGGTTCATGGCAGGGCACCAGCAGTAATAACACTAGATCCAACTTAATAGCAACATATCGTTTAACTTATTAACTTAATAGGCCAATTTAACTTAACTTCATATTAATTAACTGTATACACTGGCTTCACATTTTCTATAGAGCAGTTAGCATACCCGATTAAACTAAAATTAAATAAATGCCTGCACTGTAGACTATAAATAATCACATTTTACCATTTACCATAATGTTTAAAAAAACAAGCACATTTATTTCATAAAAATTGATGACACACACAAGTAATTTCCCACTTTAGCCTACTTAACAACAAACACTTAAATTGTACAAATATGACTAATACTGATGAATAAATAGGCCTATAAATTAAATAGCAGTTTTTGTTAATACAATAACGTACACCACACTAATTTAAAAATAAACAAAATAAATTGAAAATAAAGTGGCACTTTGGGGTTGTGGAAACAACAGTTACCATGGTGAATACACAATACATCATGAACTGTTAATGAAACATGAAAACTGCTCCTAATGATCAGACCTGCATGCAAATCCTTCCCAGCGCGCACACGTCGAACCAGTTACGTGATTTATTGGTACTTTACTTTTATTTCATGACTTACGAATTGACATCATAACGTTTCATGCATATAGTTGTGCGCGCGCCTAATGCGCACGTGAAACTAAAGAGAAACTATAACGGCTGACAGGACACGAAATTCGGTTTTCTGAAGCGAGAGAGATTTTTATCAAATAAGACTTCACCCTTTGTATTTCTTTGGCTTCCGTCTCAGGTGTTAATAGCAACGAGCACACTAGCGTGGGGCGTCAACTTCCCTGCCCACCTGGTGATCGTGAAGGGCACAGAATACTATGACGGAAAGACCCACCGCTACGTGGATTACCCCATAACAGGTAACATCTGTTTTTACATGTGTGTGTGTTTTCACTGACTGTCCAATGTCATTGATCTCTATCATTTCCATTCCAGATGTTCTTCAGATGATGGGTCGAGCAGGACGGCCGCAGTTCGATGACCAGGGCAAGGCTGTAATCCTCGTGCATGACATCAAGAAGGACTTCTATAAGAAGTTCCTTTACGAGCCCTTCCCTGTGGAGTCGAGGTGTGTACAAAGCAACACATCTCACTGTTTGGTGTTAGTACTGTGCTGATGACAGAAATGGGCGTCTTTTCTCTGTTTCTTCAGTCTTCTGAGCGTGCTCTCCGACCACTTGAATGCAGAAATTGCAGCAGGCACAGTCACCTCAAAGCAAGACGCCATGGATTACATCACCTGGACGTACTTCTTCCGCAGACTGGTCATGAACCCCAGGTACTGCATGTGCATCGCTCGCACCACGCTCACTGTTTCACCCGCCGCTTTTGAGTCTCATCAGTGACGGCATACGGCTGAAAGTCTTAGGGCCCTAGCATACACCCACGTGAATGTGACGCCAGGCGCAACACAAGTGTTTTTTGCTAGTTTCTCATTTTCACGTCCAGCTCCATGTTGTTTAAATAGCAAATGCACTCCCGCCATCTGTTCGCCCATGGGCGTCTGGTCTGAACACCAGGTGTGTTCAGGCGCATTGTTGGAGCGTTGCTATTTTGAGGAACTGAAAACAACTATTGACCAACACAAACCTGCTCTAAAGTCAATAGCACAGTATTTTTTGTGTTATTTAAAGGGTGTGTTAGTAATATGAGCCTATAGGCGGTGCACAACACGCGTACACTCTGATTATTACACACACATGCATGCACAGCAGCACACACACGCCAAATATTAAAAATAAAAGATTCCTCTCTGGAGAAGCATTCAGTGTTTCCTCCATGTAAATAGCGACTCCGCCATGGTACGAGCACAACTGGCTTTTAAAGGGAAAGGGAGATAAGACTCTGATTGGTTTATTGCACGTTATGCCCAAAACACACCCATGACTCATTAAGAGACTATAGGGACAACCCTTTTGGACATGTGCCCGGTGCGGCGACTGTTATTTTCTGTCATTAAACTAGCAAAAGTGGATTCGGACTCTAAAAGCACTTCAGACCATGCGCTCAGATCGTAGTTGTAGTGGTCACATGATAAACAGAATGCATGATGGCCAACATAATGCTGATATTACACTGTAAAACACTGTTTAGTTTTTTTTTTTTTTTTTTTTTTGTTTAGCTATTATCCTTGTTCATCGTTTCAACTTTAATTAGTGTGTGATGTTGCTGTTTGAGCATGAAGAGGATCTGTAAGGTTACAAAGCTCCACTCCAAAGGGAGATATTTTATTCAACAGAATCCACTTTCCAAGAACTACATCGTGATTTATTTATTTATTTTTTTCTGGGCTTTATGAAGTCACAATGTTCATTTAAATAATCCCGCCCACGGAATACGCAGAAAAGGTTGCGAGGCCTGGTTGAGTTGCATTAGAGAAGACAGTGTTGTCTGTCAAAGAGATGCTGTTCATTCCATCCCGTTTCCAAAACTCATTTGTTTGACCCTCCTAAGGCTGAAGAACTTAGAGTGGTTAAAATTTTAAACACTGTTCCTGAACATTACAACTATCTGTGTGCTGCATGTTTTTCGGAGAACAGCTTGTTTTCTGTCACTTTTGTTAGACGGTTCACCGCTCTTTTGGAATAATTAGCCATGGTTTTGTGATCGATTACTGTTTGTATTACCAAAAGCGTTCCGACAAATATCACGGTTTAATGGAGGATAACATCATATCTATAATGTATAAGAAAATTACAAAAAACATGCCACTCTGAAACGTCCTGTGAAATCCGTTCTGCACGATCCTCTTGTTCGTTAACATCGTCAGGTTTGAATCAGGATTGGGTTTTTTTTTTTCAAATTGATGGCATCCGTAATATATACACTAGAGAAGAACTCGCAGTTATGGAGGGGCAGGACATTTCCCGAACATATGCTAAGCATTGCCAATCACAACAAACTGGGCCAGCTAACCAATCACAGCGCATTTCGTATTTTGTAAGGAGGGGTTTCATGCATGTTCAAGCCAGACTGGGGAGAGAGGAGCTGTAATAATGTACAATATATGGGAAATGAATGCCTTTTTGAACAATCAAACATGAAAACATATTTTAGTACACCCAAAAAACAAAATCTTGACTTTGTAAAAGGGCATAATAGGACCCCTTTAAAATGTCTAAATAAAGCTTCAATTTGTTAACAGCTAATGCATTTGGTGTCATAAACTAACAATGGACAATACTTTTATAGGATTTATTAATATAGATTAAATTGTACATAGACCAATACAATTTTATATTCAACATTTTAATGTTAACCAATCAGACCTCAAGGGACCACCAAAAATACCGTGTGGACCAAATACCTTTCACATCCTGAAAAGTGAAGCCGACGCGCCTCGATCGCCCCCAGGTGGTTGGTCCCAGTATAGCTCATAAACCCCGCCCTCTCCATGTATTCTAATGGGACGCGAGACAAGCTAAACAATCAAATTACACTTTTCCAAAGATAGGTTCTGTCATTTTGGGTATTAGGTTTTTATCACACTGATGTAAGTTCAAGTATTCGTTCTTTAAATAAGTTTGGTTTTAGTTAATTTGATTGGATAAAAACGGGATTGACGTCATGATTGACAGCTGTGATTGACGGCTTCTCTGAGTGAAGTTGTCACTGAGGCACCAACTGACTTTTTTCAGGATTTTCGGGAGGAGATTGGCGCTTTAGCTTTAATTTCTACATTTCCATAACTGTTTATTTCACACCGACATGATTTGTTCTGCAGTAAACTTTATTAACAGATACTGCAGGAGTGTGTGCGGGGTCTTGATACCTCTAAGTCATAAGTCTATGGTGTGGACAAATATATAAAACATGATCATTGTTTTCATGATCAATCATTGCTGTCACTACTTTTGCCCATCCGTAATTAGTTTATGTATTTCATGAAGTCATAAAGTAATAATGAGCAATACTGTTAGTTCAGCAAGCTGCCAGGACTGGACTTCTCAGCCTGCCTCATAAATGAACATAAACTTAGTTTTATACAGAAACTTCTTAAAGGGATGTTTTTTCAAAGGTGAGCTCCTGTCACAAATCACATTAAAATATCTGTTAGCACATTACATTTTCTTAAAGTGCTTTGAGTTAGTTTAATGTTTTTCATTTGACCTCTTTTGCCATGAAAACAGCCTTTGGAGCTAAAATGACAAACATTATCCTAGATTAAAAATACTGCAAGAAATCACTCTTAGTTAGTTCATGATCCCTTATGCATTAACTGCTGTTAATGAATTGAACTGTATTGTAAAGTGTTGTTTAACTACAGCAATCTCAGTTGTTCTTTTGTGTATATCTGCATTATATTGGCCATCGGCGCCCAGGTGTGTCAATTCCAAGAGCAAGACTTGATGTTTACACAGAAAAAGACATTTCAGTGAACTTTTCATTGAAACGTCGGCAGATACTTTCCATTACCACACACACACACTGTATGCGTTTTGATATCTAGAGGTTGCATTATATGGCTCTTCAAATAAACAAACAGAAAATAGTCTGGCTAAATAATTCAAATAAACAAACAGCGTGAATTCAGGAAAAATTAGAACAATTACTTGTTTTGATAATTGGCCTAGTGGGAAATCCAAGCTGTTCAGTGAAACCGCAGTGACTGGACTGCAGCAAAAGACAGAAAAACATCTTCAGCCGCTTTCACAGGGCTCATTACTTACTGTGTTTCCATGGCAACGTCATCGCTGGACACAGTGGCCGCAGTCCAGCCCCGACAGTTTACACCTCCATCACAAAACAAGGGCTGAGAGATCACACACACACGCACACACACCAGCCTCACAGGTCATATAGGGCAGCACAGACATCTGCGATGAATAGAAGAAGATGATTCCAGAACATTCCACTGACATTTGCACGCCTGTCAGGCCACATTAAACATAAAGACCTGTCTGTGCCCTCTCCCTTACTGCAAACACCCCACTGACATTTACACTGCTGTTCACTAATATGTAACAACCACCTGTTTGCACATTATACTCTTATACATTTGTTAACACACACACCGACTCCTCAGCTACTGTAATAACTAAAGAAAGGAAACTCTTTATAGGCCAGATTTTTTTCTACTTTTCATTTTATTTTTCCCATGTCCACTTATAGTCTTAGTCAAAAGTCACAACTGAGGTGACAGGCAGGTAAAAACAATCAGATGTTGATGTAGTTTATGCTAATGGTTGTGGTTGCATCATCACAGGGCAGTTTAACCTTCTGGGCCGCTGGTCAGAACTGACCAAAAAATGTTAAGTTTTTATTTTTTATGTTTTTGCTTCATCAGAATGGGATGACACTTGGTGACTTGTCACATTAGCTATGTGAATACACAAACAAACCATGGACATGACTCAGATATGTTAAAGGGTCTAAAAATAAGGTAACACTTGGTACCTTCGTGGTCAAAAATGACCAACATAGGAAATGAATGGGAAATAAGGAAAAATATGAAAACTGGTGGTACAAACTACAAATCAGTCATGATGCAAAACAAAACCACATAGCAAAGAATGGGTGAGACGCTAAAATATTTTGACCCACGCTCACACATCTGAAACAGAGCAAGATCCTGCAATTGTGTGAAATAAAATCACCAATTCAACCCCAACACGGAATGCACAGACAAAAGTTACATTTTAATTGCAAAATGTTTGTGCAAAGTGTTTTGAATTATCGCTGTCCATTCTTTAGACTTTTTAAGTATCAGATACTGAGTAATAAAATTATTTCTATGCGTTCCCTTTCTAACAACATTTGATTGTAATCATAATGGAAAACCTGATACTTGTATAACAAAAAATATCTAAACCTTGAAAAAAAGTATTTTAGAATGTCTAAACATACACTATATTGCCAAAAGTTTTGGGACGCTTGCCTTTACATGCACATGAACTTTAATGACAACTCATTCTTAATCTGTAAGGTTTAATATGGAGTTGGCCCACCCTTTGCAGCTCTAACAGCTTCAACTCTTCTGGGAAGGCTTTCCACAAGGTTTAGGAGTGTGTTTATGGGATTTTTTTGTCTCCAAACTCTATTTCTATCGGGTTGAGGTCAGGACTCTGTGCAGGCCAGTCAAGTTCCTCCATACCAAACTCACTCATCCATGTCTTTATGGGCCGACGCTTTGTGCACTGGAGCGCAGTCATGTTGGGACAGGAAGGGCCATCCACAAACTGTTCCCACAAAGTTGGGGGCATGAAATTGTCCAAAATGTCTTGGTATGCTGAAGCATTAAGAGTTCCTTTCACTGGAACTAAGGGGCCAAGCCCAACCCTTGAAAAACAACCCTCCACCAAACTTTACACTTGGCACAATGCAGTCAGGCGAGTCCCATTTTTCTGGCAACCGCCAAACCCAGACTCATCCAGACAGAGAAGAGTGATTGGTCACTCCAGAGAACACATCTCCACTGCTCTTAGAGTCCAGTGGCGGCGTGCTTTACACCACTGCATCCCACGCTTTGCATTGCACTTGGTGATGTAAGGCTTGGATGAGCTGCTCGGCCATGGGAACCCATTCCATGAATCTCTCTACGCACTGTTCTTGAGCTCATCTGAAGGCCACAGAAGTTTGGAGGTCTGTAGCTATTGACTCTGCAGAAAGTTGGTGACTTCTTTGCACTGTGACCCTCAGCATGCGCTGACCCCGCTCTGTGATTTTACGTGGCCTACCACTTCGTGGCTGAGTTGCTGTTGTTCCCAATCGCTTCCACTTTGTTATAATCCCACTAACAGTTGAGCGTGGAATATTTAGTAGTGAGGAAATTTCAGGAATGGACTTATTGCACAGGTGGCAACCTATCACGGTACCACGCTTGAGTTCACTGAGCTCCTGAGAGCGACCCATTCTTTCACAAATGTGTGTAGAAGCATCTGCATGCCTAGTGCTTGATTTATACACCTGTGCCCATGAAGGGATTGAACACCTCAATTAATGATTTGGAGGGGTGTCCCAATAATTTTGGCAATATAGTGTATATCTAAATGTAAAACCTAATATAGTAAGAAGTTATGTCTAAAAACAACTAGGGAACTAGTTGGAACTAGGGAATCCAAAAGCCTCTGTATATATTCATGTAGGGAGATATACAGGGTTAAGGTTAGGCCCTGTCCCACATGGCACACTTTATATGCACTTTCGGTCTTGTGGACTTACAATGGCTTCCGCATGTCCGTTAAGTCCATGAGACCATATGGTGTCCCATTTATTATTTTAGGTTTCATTTGAGGTCACTATGCGCCCTCGTTGCGCACTGGTGCGAGCTCCGCAGTGGACTTCTTCCCAACAGTCAAAGTGCCGTTACTTCACGAAAGTTATATTATAAAGGAGGAAAGCAGCAGGAACACACAAACGAAGATCTGCTGTGAAGAGACACCGTTCGGTTTACCTGTCTTTGGTCCGTGCTGCTTTCATATTTCAGTCGAACCGCACCAGAGTTTGTTTGGAAGCGGACAGAGACCCATCTTTTCAGCGGTCTCGGTCCGCTTGTTTGGTTCAGATGGCTTCAAAAATCTAATGAACCGCACTAACAGAGCAATCACACCAGGGTTCGTTTTAATCAAGCTAAACCTGCCAAATGAGGAACGCACACAATTGGTCTTTTTTAGCACTTCATCATGATATTGTTGGTTCCTGTGCGTCCCAATTCAGGGTATTGTGCACTATTCTATTGTAGTATAAATAGTGCGAGTAGTGTGTTCACACTGAAAATTCCAAATACCCGGATGATGCACTTAATTAACCGGAAAAAACGACGTGTGGCACGTTGGACACTCAACTGTCGCAGCTTTGGAGAGGGAGAGACTATCAGACTCTGATGTAAAATGACTATAAAATTACCACACAAGTACACAATGTGCAAGTATATAATTTATAAGTGCATGGTGTAAAGTGCATGCGTCATTTGGGACGCGACTACAGTTTCTTTAAACCGTGTGATTTCACTGTTTTGTGTATATTTAGTTCCTCTTCGGATACTGCGTGACTAGCTTAGAATAATAATGATAATGTGTGAGGGTTGATGTCCTCCGAGGGCAGTTTAGCATGTTGCCACAGCTTTTCTTTTTTAATGTAATTTAAAAACAGCACAACAACTTGCTTCCAGTAAGGTTGCACATTAATAATAGGACACACTGGCTCCATTTGGCACATCTCCATCTATCTCTGTGGTCCTGTGGCGCAGTCACCTCAACATCAGCCGTGATTGACTGGAGCCGAGCAGCTCCATCAGCAGACAGGAGCCCCAGAGGCCTCATAAACACCTCACATCAGCCTCACAGAGACACAGGAGCACAAGCGTGCTGACGGTAACGGCAATGGATTCATTAGCCGTATAGGTGTTCACTACAGCCGTCACTGCGAACACAGCTGATGCAGTTTATCGTTTGTTATGCTGCCGTAACACTTATCATGTAGCACTGACATTCACAATTAAAGGAGTCTTGATCTTGTAGGATTAAAGAGTTTGATTTCATATTAGTACCTTAAAGTGTACTTTTAAAGGTGTGCTTTTGCACATTCATTTTTGCAAATTTCTTCTACAAATTTATCAATGACTGAACAAATCAGAAATTATTATAAATGTTTAAATTAACTATAAAAGCTAAACTGGGTTCATTGCAAGCATGTTTAATGGTTAATGTAGAAATTAAGAAATTAATACTTATTCGGCAAGAATGCATTAAATCACAGTAAAGACATTTATAATGTTATAAAAGATTTCCTCTTCAAATCAATTATTCATTTGAACTTTATTTCTTTGAAGACTGGAGTAATGAGGCTGAACATCCAGATTTGATCACAGGAATAATTTACATTTTACAATATATTCACATAGAAAACAGTTATTTTAAATTGCAGTAATATTTGACAATATTAATGATTTTACAGTATTTTTATTAATTAAATGTAGCTTTGAGCATACAAGACTTATTTTTAAAACATTTTAATTATTTAAAATCTTAATTATTCCAAACTTTTGAATGATAAAAGAAATTCATAATAATTGCTAATATACTGTTTAATATATTATATTATTATATTATATAACTACATATATAAATGAATAAATTAAATTGATTAATTTGTCCTTTTTGGCATCATTTTGCCCTTCTTAGTCCAGCCCGCTGTGATTTTGATGACTAGTCCCGCCACTTTCACTAGAAGCTTAAAACAATCAGGTGATTTGTAAGTTTTGCCAAAAACTCACTTTAATTTTCACTTTTATTTCATCTGCAATATGCATAATTGGCTGTTGTTGTTTTTTTATGACAAACATAATTTTGTGAAAAATAAATCAATTGGAAGGAACTGTTGATGCCTGTTGTAGACCACATCTGTGAATTCACTTTCTTGTATTTACGGGTGGATCTGGACCGTTCCAGTAAGACAAACGCAGTAACTGCTCTACTCATTAAAGTCTATGGTGTGTAGCACCTACAGCTCTGCATTTCCTTCAGTCGGCACATGCAAATGAGTGTTCGCATACCAGTCTTAAAGGCACAGCAGCAACACCAACCTTGTTTGGTTGCAGTGATCAGAGAGATGGTGTAAAATGTCCGTGACGAGTTTATGGAAACTGGTTTGTTTGAACAGTCTGATCTTCTCTAGCTACAGTCCCTCTCAAAGGTTTGTCTAAGACCTGTGGAATTATGTGATGCTATGAAAAATTCAGAAAGAGTCTGTAGACCTGTGGCCTTTTAGCCGTAGACATGTCCTTACTCACACACACACACACACACACACACACACGCAGGCCTGCTGACATGCTGTTACCTTCATGACACTTCCCTCCACCTGTTAACTGCTTGGAGATGTTCACATTTTGCAGCGTGTACCAGCTGAAACCGGCCCTGTAAATTATCCCTCTGACGCGAGGCTCTAAAGATTAGCTGTGTGTGTGTGTGTGTGTGTGTGTGTGTGTGTGTGCACACGCATCTGATCATTATTCACATGGACATCTTTATTTACATATCACTGTGATGTTTTTTGCAAATTATTAACACACACAGTTCATGAGTGCTGAAAAAAAGTGAGCTGTTTCTACTGAATATATCGTTGGAACCGGAATTAACTGTCTTTTTTTTTTCTCTCACTCACACACACACACACACACACACAGCAGGAGAATTGTTTGCCGTCACTCAGAGTTAATGAAGTGCATAGTTGTGTGTGGATCTCATGTGGTTGCTCTTAGAGCTTTGCTGAGCATGGAAGTGATTTCTGCTCTCCAGCAAACCTGGGAATGATTTTGCAGTAAAGCATTGCTTTTCTGGAGGTGTTGTGTTTTTGTATAAACACCCACCTGTGCGGTCAAAGCTGGCTTGTGCACACATCTCTCTCAGTATTTTATGCATTACTTGCTTAAGGATGCATGTCACATTGATGAACATGTCCATATTGGACAATATTACTTTAGTTGTTGTTGTATTTTAAGTGCATCACTCAATATTCTCCTTGCACATTTCAGGCCATGACTCCAACATTGAATTTCTAAAGTGATTGCAGTGTGATTTTCAGCGTTACGATGTGCATTGATATGATTTGCATAAATGCGTAAAATTGTGCAGTTTATGGAGATGCGGATCTGTGTTTAGATGATTTGATTTCTTTTCATTCTGGGTAATTCTGTCACTTTAGTAAAAGATTTGCTGTTCAGTTCAAGTGTGGTTTTCTTCACGCCGAAACTCATTATTGCTGCCTTTAAATATACTTGAAAATAATTGAAATGATTGTGATATTAATCTTTGGTCTGTTGTCGTAAATATCTAAGCATCCTTCAAAATAATAACTGATCAGCAAAACTGCATGAGAAATGAAAGCTTTTAGAGGATCTTTTTGAATACGAGTGTATTTTTTCTGATTATTTTACTTGGTTTTTGTCTAAAACATATATTAATATCTTCATATCATTCATATCTTGTCCAGGATACTTTAATAATTCATGCAGCTCTTGTATACTTCAGTAGTTAATACCCTATGAAATCCTCAAGGAAATGTATCTTGTTTTAAGCATGTTTAGATATTTTTTTACGAGAAAATAAGACGCAATATCAAAATCCTGTTAAAATGCGCAGATTTTCTGTACAGAGTATTGCAGATGTGTCATTTTAGTGTGTTTTTCTTCCTCTTTTAACTGCAGTTCGATTGCTGTTGCTAGACTTTTGGATTGTATTGGGTTTATATTTTGTATCCTGCACTGTTTCTTTGTATGCTTTCGGTTAAATGCTCATTCATTGTCTTGCTGTACAGCGCTTTTCTGTTGCTTATAAATGTGCTATAGAAATACATCTTGACTTAACGGCTCTCTCTTTGTTCTCAGCTACTATAACCTGGATAACACCAGCCATGAAACCATTAACAAATACCTTTCATCCCTGGTGGGGAGGAGCCTGAGAGACCTGGAGTGCTCCTACTGCATGGAAATACAGCAGGTACAGTAGCGTTTACATCTTTACATGCCGCCCAGTTATGTTTTGTTCATTTATTCCTTTATTTGTTCACTGTTACTGCTGCAGTATTATTTCCTAGTCTGATTGTGTTATTTAGGTCAGAGTTGCCACATCTGTAGTTTCTTATGCGTCCCAATTCAGAGGCTGCATCCTTCGAAAGCCCAATGCGCCACAATGGTGTGACGAAGGCCGTCCCAAAATGTGAAGGCTCCTTCCTACAAATGTGTCCACCTTTCCCTGGGCCACGAAGGATTCCCTATCCTAAAATGCATTGCATTCTCCCACCTAAAATGCATTCTCCCACCACCTGTGTAAAAGTCACCGGAGGAATTACCTACTGTTTTTTTGACAAACACCAACGTCATACAATAATTTAGTTGTCATCTGAATCCACATTACTTAGTGAGTTTACAAGAAAAGTATTTCAATACTGCTCAACGGAGAAAGAGAAGAAAAGCACATAAACGTTAAAAAATATAAACCAAGCAACTTTATGTTTACCTCATGTAAATAAGATGTATTAAAGGGATAGTTCAACCAAAAATGTAAATTATCCCATAATTTACTCATTGTAGACTATCGGATTGTCAAGCTTTATAATGGGAGTGAATGGTACCTGAGATTCCGACATCCATCCATCATATAACTGCTCCACACAGCTCCGGGGGTTAATAAAGGCCTTCTGAAGCGAAGAAAAATATCCATATTTACAACTTTATAATCTATAATCACTGGCTTCTGTCCACGAGTCTAGCCCCAGCGGGAGAGTGACCTCTAATTCTCATTTTTGGGCGAACCCTTCAACTAGATAAAAGATAAAATGCAAGACAGAAAACCATTTTATTGAGTCTATATTCCTATTTTTAAACAGGATGTTTAATTAATCAAATCATATTAGGATATTATTTTCCTAGTATTAAATGAACTAATTCTTATTTTTCCTAGCATTTTATTTCCTGCAGAAAGTCCTGCGCCTGACCACGTGAGCAGCGCGCTCCCATGTTCTCACGTTTATCACTGAGATGCCATGCAAATGTATTTTTACAGACGTCCACATGAGAAACCGCTACCGTCCGAATAGGGCTTTACTCGAATATCTAACAATGCAAATGTTTTTAAGACACTTTAAAGCTGCTCAAATGTGCCAGATCTTACCAATATACAATTCTATATATACAGTTGCAAGAAAAAGTATGTGAACCTAATAATTTTACCAAAACATGAGAGATCATACAAAATGCATGTTTTTATTTAGTGCTGTGCTGAATAAGATATTTTACATAAAAGATGTTTACATATAGTGCACAAGACAAAAACAAAATGGCTGAATTTATTAAAATGATTTATGAACCATTGATTCTTAATCCTGTGTGTTGTTCCCTGATGATCCACGTGTGTGTGTGTGTGTGTGTGTGTGTGTGTGTGGTTCCCTGATGATCCACAGCTGTGTGTGTGTGTGTGTGTGTGTGTGTGTGTTGTTCCCTGATGATCCACGGCTGTGTGTGTGTGTGTGGTTCCCTGATGATCCACGGCTGTGTGTGTGTGTGTGTGTGTGTGTGTGTGTGTGTGTGGTTCCCTGATGATCCACGGCTGTGTGTGTGTGTGTGTGTGTGTGTGTGTGTGTGTGGTTCCCTGATGATCCACAGCTGTGTGTGTGTGTGGTTCCCTGATGATCCACGGCTGTGTGTGTGGTTCCCTGATGATCCACGGCTGTGTGTGTGTGTGTGTGTGGTTCCCTGATGATCCACGGCTGTGTGTGTGTGTGTGTGTGTGGTTCCCTGATGATCCACGGCTGTGTGTGTGTGTGTGTGTGTGTGTGTGTGTTGTTCCCTGATGATCCACGGCTGTGTGTGTGTGTGTGTGTGTGTGTGTGTGTGATTCCCTGATGATCCACGGGTGTGTGTGTGTGTGTGTGTGTGTGTGTGTGTGGTTCCCTGATGATCCACGGCTGTGTGTGTGTGTGTGTGTGTGGTTCCCTGATGATCCACGGCTGTGTGTGTGTGTGTGTGTGTGGTTTCCTGATGATCCCACGGCTGTGTGTGTGTGTGTGTGTGGTTCCCTGATGATCCACGGCTGTGTGTGTGTGTGTGTGTGTGTGTGTGTGTGTGTGATTTCCCTGATGATCCACGGTGTGTGTGTGTGTGTGTGTGTGTGTGTGGTGGTTCCCTGATGATCCACGGCTGTGTGTGTGTGTGTGTGTGGTTCCCTGATGATCCACGGGTGTGTGTGTGTGTGTGTGTGTGGTTCCCTGATGATCCACGGGTGTGTGTGTGTGTGTGGTTCCCTGATGATCCATGGCTGTGTGTGTGT
Source organism: Paracanthobrama guichenoti (assembly GCA_018749465.1). Classification (NCBI taxonomy): domain Eukaryota; kingdom Metazoa; phylum Chordata; class Actinopteri; order Cypriniformes; family Gobionidae; genus Paracanthobrama; species Paracanthobrama guichenoti. Next base: position 4,976,533 of record CM031958.1, read on the forward strand.
GTGTGTGTGTGTGTGTGTGTGTGTGTGTGTGTGTGTGTGTGTGTGTGTGTGCGTGTGTGTGTGTGTGGTTCCCTGATGATCCACGGCTGTGTGTGTGTGTGTGTGGTTCCCTGATGATCCACGGCTGTGTGTGTGTGTGTGTGTGTGTGTGTGTGTGTGTGTGTGTGTGTGTGTGTGTGTGTGGTTCCCTGATGATCCACGGGTGTGTGTGTGTGTGTGTGGTTCCCTGATGATCCACGGCTGTGTGTGTGTGTGTGGTTCCCTGATGATCCACAGCTGTGAGTGTGTGTGTGTGTGTGTGTGTGTGTGTGGTTCCCTGATGATCCACGGCTGTGTGTGTGTGTGTGGTTCCCTGATGATCCGTGTGTGTGTGTGTGTGTGTGTGTGTGTGTGTGTGTGTGTGTGTGTGTGTGTGTGTGTGTGTGTGTGTGTGTGTGTGTGTGTGTGTGGTTCCCTGATGATCCACGGCTGTGTGTGCGTGTGTGTGTGTGGTTCCCTGATGATCCACGGCTGTGTGTGTGTGTGTGTGTGTGTGTGTGTGTGTGTGTGGTTCCCTGATGATCCACGGCTGTGTGTGTGTGTGTGTGTGTGTGGTTCCCTGATGATCCACGGCTGTGTGTGTGTGTGTGTGTGCGTGCGTGGCGTGCGTGCGTGTGTGTGCGTGTGTGTGTGTGTGTGTTGTGATGGCTGTTCTTGAGTCTCTTGTTTGTCCTGATCAGTTAAACTGCCCGACGTTCTTCAGAAAAATCCTCCAGGTCCTGCAAACTCTTCAGTTTTCCAGCATCTTCTGCACATGTGAAGTCTCTCCAGCAGTGACTGATTCTGAGATCTGAGGACGGTTGAGGGACTCAAACACAACTATTAAAAAAGCTTCAATCATTCACTGACGCTCCTCAGGGAACCACACACAGGATTAAGAATCAAGGGTTCATAAATGTATAAACGTGGTCATTTTAATAAATTCAGCTATTTTGTTTTTGTCTTGTGCACTATATGTAAACATCTTTTATGTAAAATATCTTATTCAGCACAGCACTAAATAAAAAATAACATGCATTTTGTATGATCTCTCATGTTTTGTTAAAATTATTCACATTTTCACAGATTCGGTAAGGGGTATTTATTGCAGCGGTAGTTTATACTCTTTATTATGTGCAGAAATGGAGCGTGGTGAACACATTTAGACAGGTTGTGAATGCGGTTTTGTTTTTTTTTTCAGACAGTTGACCGTTGTATATAACTTTAAATAAAGTCCAGTGCAAACGTTACAGCCACTGATCACCGGCAGATGACAAGAGCAGTCCTCTGGAGGCTAGACCGTACCATTTGACAGCGCTCGGTTCGACCGCCGCGAGGTCTCTGAAGCCTGCGTCATTCGACAGACACAGCTATTGTGTATATTCAATATTGACAACAAATTGTCCTAATAACAATCTTTTTGCCAATTTTCTGTGCATGTAAATACATTGTGTTTGAGCCTCTAATGCGTTTGTGCGTGAGTGTGCCGATGTAGAATGGGTTCAGTCACTTTTTTTATGTATTTTAATGCTGCCCGTCTCTCAAGTCATGTAAATGAACGGTCCTTTCGCTGGAGGAATGTCATCTTTGACCTGCCCTCAGTACGGCTGTATCTTGACCGGTGTCGTGTTAATCAGTGACTGTCTTGTTTTGTTCAGGACGAGCAGACCATCGAGCCGCTGACGTACGGCCGCATCGCATCCTACTATTACCTGAAACACCAGACCATCCGCATGTTCAAAGAGCGTCTGAAGCCAGAGCTGGCCATCCCGGAGCTGCTGGCCGTCCTGTCGGTGAGCAAACATTCATTTTAAAAGGATCCAGACTGTCCTCTCGTCTTCTGCTCATTGATGCATTCAGGGACGGTGCACTTTAAACACCAATGCATCACCACCTTCACTGGCCAACATCCTGACACAGTTAATGATTATTCCATGAGTCCAGTTGGGCTTGATACAGCTGAGCACTCACACACACACACACACACATAATTGCACCTCGAAGGGTTGGTGTGAAAATTAGCAGCTCTTTACGTTCGCCTCATTAGAGTGCCGCCCCTCTTGGCCCCGCTCTCACTGATCGCAGCCATAATTGAGACATAAAGGCTTTTCACACTCCACTGCCGTCCTCACGACATGACATCTGTCTCACACTAGAGGCACCGCACAACTGATGGAAACTCTCAGAGAATATTGTTCAAACATGTTCGCATAGCCAGAGCATTTGAGATTAGACAGAGCAGAAATATAGTTTCACTCTCCACAAACAGGGTGTGCATTTGTGTCCCGTTAAATGCATCTCCGCAGCAAAGGCACAAATCTTACTTCAGTTACCAAAGTAGCCTAAATAGGAAATCCCGTTTTGTTTTGTTTTTAAGAAAAAAATATTTATTATTTAATGTTGATATTTCTTGAATGGTTATTGCTGATGCAATCAATTTGTAGGTGTAGACTATTTTAGTCCCCAAATATTTAGATCATCAGTCATTTCTATTTTGACACATTATTGTCCATCGTTTAAGCTCTTTCACTGACCCTGCCTTCAGTATTTAGTTTCAAGCCATCTGCCATTCAGAAAGGTGACCGGTTCCGTCATTTTGAGTCGCTTTGGCCCAGAAAGCATTTTTACATTTATAGACTAAATTACTTGTATTTATAATTATACACTGTACACACACATATATTATGTAAACACAAACTTTTATTTTGGATGTGAATAATCGCGATTAATCTTTTGACAGCCCTATATATATATATATATATATATATATATATAATATTATATGATACGTTTATGTTTCCACTCAGACCTGTTGTTGAGGTGTGATGTACAGTAGTGGCCAAAAGTGATGTCCGGCCTAGGAAAACTATTATTAATCATTAAACCGATATTGTTAAAATATGTTAGATGTTTTGTAATCATATTGCATAGTTGTACTTGGAGTAGATGTTTTGTTTGTGGTGATAACACAATAAAACATGCCAAGTTAATACCGACACAATTTCATACAAAGAAATGAACGCATGCAAAAACGAGAGCCAACAGTATATGAATAACTGATTATGTTGCAGTCAATGTTTGCGTTCTCCTTTTTCCTTGCACAGTAAAATAAAACCTGTGGCTGTAGTTTTTTGCCAAATAATTTAGTCAGATAAATACCTTAAGCAAGTTTAATGTTTTGTTTTTCCCTCATATGTAAAATATTCAAAAATAAAATAGTTTCTTCATATTTTACGTGTGTGGTCATTAAAAACAAACATGACCACTTTTGGACACTGCTGTACATGTTGGACTTTTATGAATGCAAATAGGGTTTGGACTAATTAAACAAACACAATTAAATAATTTATTCAGTTATGTATAATATTTATAGACTTATAAATTATATAAGATTTATTGATAACACTGACAGTGTTTGAAAGTTCAAGACTTAAAAAACGTCATGTTTCTTCCGGTGTTTATTTCATTGATGAATAATTTCGTCAACGACTATAACTAAATAAAAACCAGTGTTGGATGACAAACTATGATGAAAATCGACTGTCATTTTCATCAACGAATAAAAACGAGAGGAAGATGTTAGTGAGGGAGGATTAGGGAAGAGATCCCGTCAGAGCTGATGTCCTGTGTAACCGATGCGCTCATTTGAATTGTAACGTGCGGATCTAACGGCGGGAAAACACGGAGCTGTTGAGCTTCTTCAGGCTCACGCGTCAGCGCTTCAGAGCGGCTCAGTCAGTGACGAACACACATTTATGACAGGTCATGTTTATGAACTAATGCTGAGGAATAATCACACTGTTTACCATGTTTATGTGCTGATACGGTTTAGACGGTTGTCACAATGCATATTTGATCTCCCTCGGCTGAACGCAAGGAAGGCACAGACATTTCAAAATAAGAGTCCCGGTGTATTTCCAGCTTGTTTATAATTAAGTCACGCATTATATACACGTTTTTGGTTACACAATAAACTGTATTTAGTTTGATTCCCATTAATTCATAGTCAGGAGGAAAGACTAAGAACTGTATTTGACACATTATTCAATAAAGTATCAGAGTTATAATAGTTCACTAAAACCATTAAAATATGAATTACTTGAAATTAAATAAATCTTAACTGAAATTAATTAAATAAACTTAATTGAAGCATTAGCTTAACCTGATATACTAACTAAAACAGAAATACAACATTATAAAAACTATATAGATGTTAAAAACACAAAAACTGTGAATTCTCTCAGTTGGTGAGTTTTGACATGTATTCAAATAACAGTTGTTATGTAATGTTTAAATGCTCAATTAATGCATTACAATTTAACTAAACTCATTACATTTTATGAGTGTTGGCAATTTTAGTCAAAAGACTATGACTAAAACTAAATTTCCTGTCAAAATGAACACTGATTTCTACACAAAACCCATTGCAACTCTATATTCATATATTAAATATAGCGATGCTGTTTGAATGTTTGTGATATGCTTTTTCTACACTCTAAAAAATGCTGGGTTAAAAACAACCCAAGTTGGGTTGAAAATAGACTAACCCAGTGGTTGGGTTGTTTTAACCTTGTGAATGGGTCATTTTAACCCACCGGTTGGGTTAAATGTTTGCTTAGGACAACCTGGGTTAAAACAACCAAATCGCTGGGTTAGTCCATTTTCAACCCAGCTTGGGTTGTTTTTAACCCAGCGTTTTTTAGAGTGTAGAGTTGTCAGGGTAACTAGCACGCATGTGGACAGCTGATAACTGCATCTACAATAACAGTTTCAAGATTCAAGATCTTTATTGTCATGAATACTCTGAATCTTACTTTATCTCCTCACGAGAAAGATATGGTAGAAGGGGAACAGACAATAAATTACAAAGACCATAAAATATACAACAACATATATTAAAGGACAAGGCAATAAAATATAAAAGAATGTACAATACAGGGGAAAAAACATAAAAAAATGTATTTAATATTTGTTAATCATGGCTTCCAGTTCTTTTTTTATAACGTTCTGCTCTCTGTGGCTAATCCTGAAGGATGTTATTGCCTGTAAGATAATGGCTTTGCAATACTTCAAGTAAGGATGAATACAAATGTTAGTCCTATTAAAGTTTAGTGCTCTTTTGTTATAACTGTACAAGCTGCTGTGAAGACGTCTTTATGGACAATCATTCTGGAGATTTATCCCTAACCTTCCTAAAAGAATGAAAAATAAAGCAGACACCAGAGACTGTGACCGCAGTGTGACCTGGGCAAACAAACTAGCACAGGCCGTGTCAGATTTCCTGATGATAAAGACATCGCCACAAAAGATTCATCTGCGGAGCTGGTCAAAATATAGAATGTCTGCGAGAGGAGAGGAGCTCTGAGTCATGTCTGTGAATGTTAATGCCGGCGTGTTTGTGTGTCAGTAATAGGAAAAGAGCACATGTTAATGTGGTAATGACACCGGAGGCAGCAGGGATAAATCACTGATCCTCACAGTTACATGTTTCCCGCTTGATTATCCACTTACCACTCGGTCATTACATCTCGCTGTCTAACGCTCACACCGGTTGCTTAACAAAAGCCTGACATGAGGTGGGCAGAACCCCCATTTTCACTCTAACCAGTCATTCAATAGCAACAAATGACCCCTCTGCGTGACGCCTCCCCCATCAGCCCCTCATTCACCCTTATTGTCCTCTAATTACCGTGGAGCGGTTCATAATGAGACACCGAGTCAAGCCGCCCCTCTCAGCTACACGAGCCCCCCTCGTCCCACCACAGCGGTCTTGACCTTCTCGATTGTAACCGGCAATTAAAACGATACAACAAAGCTATAAACTGTTAAATGAAGATGTTTTGTGTGTGTCCAGTAGCTCAGGTGGTGGAGTATGGCCATGTTCTTCAATGCATTGTGAGCGGTTTTAGATAAAAGGCATAAATATAAATGTCCTGCGATTTGAGCTTACTGCATAATTTACAGCCTTTTACAAAAATTTCCATGAAATTGTGGCACTCAAAAAGTGACATTTATTTCAATCAAGCTTAACCATTCCACCGTTAAGACAAACTATCTTTATTTTTCTCAAATGAATGAAACAAAATATTTGACGTGTTAATATCATAAAAGTATTTAAAAGTATCATTAATCGTCAATAAAATAGTAATCTTGTGACACAAGACCATTTTCAGAAGGTATTCTGTCAATAAACTGAAACATTTTGTATGATTTTAAGATTTGGCGACAGGGTTGAAAAAAAAAAAAAAAAGCTCTTATAAAATAAGTACAATAAAACCATCCCCCTGACACCCAGCAATGGCGCTTCCTCTGTAGAGGGCATTATATTTGAGCACATTTCTGTGAGGCCATATAAGCCACGGTGTCCTGTAAAGAGCACATTCAGAGATGAAAACCCCTGCCCTTGGTCTTTATATATGACTGACATTGACTGAACTACTAAAGTCAGCACTCTTATGATAATGTTTTGTAATTATCATTTAAATCTGACTTCTTAACATCTCAAGACAACTTTTGTGGGGTTGCAAATCTTTCTGTTATGAGCACTGCGTCAGTTTCATACACCAGGACTTACAGCACACTTTAGGGATCTAAGAGTGAATTATAAATTAGTATTTCTATGAGATACTATGAAAATGTTATTACTGCGATTATTAGAGCTACTTCTTTTTTCATTACATGTTGCCCAAAGAACACGTGTATATGTTGTGTAAAATATAGTATATCAAATCATTGTCTAAAGTCTTTCATACGGTAGTTGAGAGTCTTTGTACAAATCTGTGTGCATAGTTTGGTTCAGGCGGAGCGTGATTTACATTAAACGCAGGCACTAGTATGCATACAGAATGCAAAATATTAATAATAATAACATTATTCTCATACCTGTTTCACAGAGGACGAGTTATAGAAAATATCGACTGGAATGTAAAAATTGACCGGTGTACTGAATATAAACATTGTTTTGGTTATAGATGCTTGTCTACATTTGTCGTCTTGTCTTATCATTATATTCTCTTAATTATATTTAGTGCTGGGAAAAATTAATCATGATTAATCGCATCCAAAATAAAAGTTTGCTTTTACATAATATAAGAGTGTGTAGTGTGTATAATTAATGTGTGTGTATATAAATATACACACATGCATGTATATATTTAAGAAAAATGTTATATAATATTTATATATAAGATAAATTATATATACGGTATATACATTCTTAAATATATACATGCATGTGTGTGTATTTATATATACAGTGGGTACTGGAAAGTATTCAGACCCCCTTAAATGTTTCACTCTTTGTTTTATTGCAGCCATTTGCTAAAATCATTTAAGTTAGTTTTTTTTTCTCATTAATGTACACACAGCACTCCATATTGACAGAAAAACACAGAATTGTTGAGATTTTTGCAGATTTATTAAAAAAGATGGTCCTAAGTATTCAGACCCTTTGCTCAGTATTTAGTAGAAACACCCTTTTGATCTAATACAGCCATGAGTCTTTTTGGGAAAGATGCAACAAGTTTTCCACACCTGGATTTGGGGATCCTCTGCCATTCCTCCTTGCAGATCCTTTCCAGTTCTGTCAGGTCGGATGGTAAACATTGGTGGGCAGCCATTTTCAGGTCTCTCCAGAGATGCTCAATTTGGTTTAAGTCAGGGCTCTGGCTGGGCCATTCAAGAACAGTCACGGAGTTGTTGTGAAGCCACTCCTTCGTTATTTTAGCTGTGTGCTTAGGGTCATTGTTTTGTTGGAAGGTGAACCTTTGGCCCAGTCTGAGGTCTTGAGCACTCTGGAGAAGGTTTTCATCCAGGATATCCCTGTACTTGGCCGCATTCATCTTTCCCTCGATTGCAACCAGTCGTCCTGTCCCTGCAGCTGAGAAACACCCCCACAGCATGATGCTGCCGCCACCATGCTTCACTCTTGGACAGGTGATGAGCAGTGCATGGTTTTCTCCACACATACCGCTTAGAATTAAGGCCAAAAAGTTCTATCTTGGTCTCATCAGACCAGAGAATCTTATTTCTCACCATCCTGGAGTCCTTCAGGTGTTTTTTTACCAAACTCCAATGCAGGCTTTCATGTGTCTTGCACTGAGGAGAGGCTTCCGTCGGGCCACTCTGCCATAAAGCCGCAACTGGTGGAGGGCTGCAGTGACGGTTGACTTTCTACAACTTTCTCCCATCTCCCGACTGCATCTCTGGAGCTCAGCCACAGTGATCTTTGGGTTCTTCTTTACCTCTCTCACCAAGGCTCTTCTCAACCGATAGCTCAGTTTGGCCAGCTCTAGGAAGGGTTCTGGACGTCCCAAACGTCTTCCTTTTAAGGATTATGGAGGCCACTGTGCTCTTAGGAACCTTAAGTGCAGCATACATTTTTTTTGTAACCGTGGCCAGATCTTTGGCTTGCCACAATTCTGTCTCTGAGCTCTTCAGGCAGTTCCTTTGACCTCATGATTCTCCTTTGCTCTAACATGCACTGTGAGCTGTAAGGTCTTATATAGACAGGTGTGTGGCTGTCCTAATCAAGTCCAATCAGTATAATCAAACACAGCTGGACTCAAATGAAGGTGTAGAACCATCTCAAGGATGATCAGTAGAAATGAACAGCACCTGAGTTAAATATATGAGTGCCACAGCAAAGGGTCTGAATACTTATGGCCATGTGATATTTCAGTTTTTCTTTTTTAATAAATCTGCAAAAATGTCAACAATTCTGTGTTTTTCTGTCAATATGGGGTGATGTGTGTACATTGAGAAAAAAAAATGAACTTAAATAATTTTAGCAAATGGCTGCAATATAACAGTGAAAAATTTAAGGGGGTCTGAATACTTTCCGTACCCACTGTACATAATTATTATACACACCACACACTCATATATTATGTAAAAGCAAACTTTTATTTTGGATGCGAATAATCATGATTCATTTTTCCTCAGCACTAATTATATAAATTATATCATAAAATCGTAATAACATTTAATTTGACTCCAAACAATGTTATGCAAAAAAAAAAAAAAAAAAATTCTATAGGTCTCAGGATTATGTTATTAAAATGTACTTTCTTTTTACGACTTTCGAGGAAAGAAAGACCGTTTTTTTCTTCAGCTCATACTTGTAAAGGACCGTAGTGTTTCTGTCTCTGTAAATGTGTCCCAGAAGTAAAGAGTTCAGACTGAACCGGGCTGCATCTTAAAGCATGTAGATCTTTTGAGAAACACAGCCCTGGACACAGATCACCTCCCTCACTTTATCTTCTGTGTTTTGATACTATAGAGAGAGGGCTCTATCGCTCAGCTCAGGTTTAAACATGCCGGTGTATTACTGAGAAGAAAACGTCTCAGTGATTCACCAGATATCCTCTCCATTTAGAGATGTGGCAGTCCATAATGCAATATATTTCTGATTTAAGACAGGATATTCATTGGGAAAAATAGTGTTTTCCATCAGCAGTTGATTTGATAGTGAGAAGTGTTTGCTATTTGGCAGATGACTGGAGAGAAGAGGATGAAAAAAGAGGGATGGCTAACATCGTCTTAAGATGAAGAGATGTTAGGACATTTTGATGAATAACAGAAAATGCTGAATATCATGATAAACTGATAAAATAATGCACAGTATGACCAGCAGGAAGTTGTGCCAGGGGTAAGGTTTTTTCTACTGGCCTGGACCAGTGGTTCAAATTGTTATTAGCCCCACCACACACACACGCACACAAATTAATAAATAAAGTAGGCCCTGTTATGGTCTTTGTTGTTTTTTACCCATAACATAAAAAAAGGGTTGTGACACCAAAAATACTAGCATGAATTATATACATTTCAAATAGTTAAAGACAAGTAAACTGTCTGTAATAAAACAAGAACAAATAATCAAATTACAAGAAATAGCACAACTGCTTTTCATGTTTTTCAGGTAAGTCTAACATTAAGACCATTTCAGGTGGAGAAAATTAATAATCAAGTGTAAAACAGCACTGCATAGTATAATACTGCACTGTATAGATTAAATATAGAGTAATCTTTAGTAAAGTTGCAAAAGTTATTCAGTCAAGAGGTGTTGTTTGATTAACGGCGGCAGGAATTATTAGGCTGCTGTCACTTTAAGAGGCGCACGGATCTAATATACTGTTACATACTGTGTTCATTTCATTGATGAATAATTTAATCAACAACCTTTTTTCTCTGACGAAAACTAGACTATAACTAAATAAAAACCAGTGTTGGATGACAAACTATGATGAAAATCGACTGTCATTTTCATCAACGAATAAAAACGAGAGGAAGATGTTAGTGAGGGAGGATTAGGGAAGAGATCCCGTCAGAGCTGATGTCCTGTGTAACCGATGCGCTCATTTGAATTGTAACGTGCGGATCTAACGGCGGGAAAACACGGAGCTGTTGAGCTTCTTCAGGCTCACGCGTCAGCGCTTCAGAGCGGCTCAGTCAGTGACGAACACACATTTATGACAGGTCATGTTTATGAACTAATGCTGAGGAATAATCACACTGTTTACCATGTTTATGTGCTGATACGGTTTAGACGGTTGTCACAATGCATATTTGATCTCCCTCGGCTGAACGCAAGGAAGGCACAGACATTTCAAAATAAGAGTCCCGGTGTATTTCCAGCTTGTTTATAATTAAGTCACGCATTATATACACGTTTTTGGTTACACAATAAACTGTATTTAGTTTGATTCCCATTAATTCATAGTCAGGAGGAAAGACTAAGAACTGTATTTGACACATTATTCAATAAAGTATCAGAGTTATAATAGTTCACTAAAACCATTAAAATATGAATTACTTGAAATTAAATAAATCTTAACTGAAATTAATTAAATAAACTTAATTGAAGCATTAGCTTAACCTGATATACTAACTAAAACAGAAATACAACATTATAAAAACTATATAGATGTTAAAAAAACTGTGAATTGAGTAACAGTTGGTTATGTAATGTTTAAATGCTCAATTAATGCATTACAATTTAACTAAACTCATTACATTTTAGTCGACTAAATCTACTGTAGATAAACTAAAACTAAATGGCATTTTAGTCAAAAGACTGACTAAAACTAAATCAAAATTTGCTGTCAAAATCAACACTGGACGTAATGTGATTTATTTCTCAACTGTTTATGTTCGCTTAAAATATAACCAACGTTTACTAGGATACTCACCAAGATGTAATTTTGTGCTTCGGATGTGAGAATCAATTTCTCTTTCGCATCTTCTTGCGTTTTAATATTAAATTATCAAGGCTTAAAAACACGTGCAAACGATCAACTTTCATGATGCAATACTGGCCCAATCGCATCAATTGCAATTGTTGGCCCAATTGCAACCGAGTTGCACAAAATATCATTTTAATCTGTCTGTTGCAGTGTTTCATCTGTAACAGAGTATCAGCTGGAAGTGGTTTGGCGAGTGTCTTTGAGAAGAGAGAGAGTGGTGTGGGTTTGGTGGCTGGTGTTGAGCGGATGCTTTGTGTGTGTTTACAGGAAGCAGAGGAGTACGCCGAGCTCCCCGTACGCCACAACGAGGACCAGCTGAACAGCGAGCTAGCCCAGCGGCTCCCCCTACCGGTCAACCCTCACTCTTATGACAGCGCACACACTAAAACACACCTGCTGATGCAGGCCCACTTCAGCCGCGCACAGCTGCCCTGCAGCGACTACGGCACCGACACCAAAACCGCACTGGACAACGCCATCCGCATCTGCCAGGTGTGTTTTTATCTTCATGTATGTGTGTGAGTTTGTATAACTTTCAAATCTACAATAGTGAAAGTCACCAGAAAAATTTTACATATTGACCTGCATATCTCAGACACGGCTGCGAGATGCAAACAAATGAATCATAATCACAGCCAATCAGAAGAGAGTGTGCTGTGTTAGAGAGAGAGTTATGATGATACATAAACCACTGTAATATTATTAAAATTACATAGTTACTAGGGCTGGGTAAAAAATATAGATTTCTTGATTTTAACCGATTCTCATTTTTATGAGCCGATATTGATTCTTATCCCAAGAATCGATTAGTCATCCTGTTTCCAGATGAATGAACGGGACATTGTAGCGCGCCTCCCATCCAATAAATCACAGTAATATTTGTGCTTTAAGTCTCAGATTTCAAATGACGTCCATTTTATTATGAAATTCAAAAGCATAAATGCCGTTTTGGCGCTGTGAGATCGCTCTGGCTCAGCTGAAGAGAAGCGGCACATGAACCGATCATCACCTACGCTTTAATACCAGTTACAGCGCCAGATAAACATGAATGAGCATCTGAAAGTGTGTTACAAGATACAGTACAACTTACAGAAGTCCACATCGCCACACGGAATCGCTCAATCAGTGTTTCAACCGCAGGAAGACGTCAGTAAAACTGACTGTAACGGCACATTTACCTCAGAAAAACCATATCCAGTGTCCATAAACTCGTTAGTCAGCTGGAAAAATGAATATATGCACCATATTACATAGGCTATTCATTATCATTTTTAATGTTTCAATATTTAATGCATGTATGAATAAATCTGGCAAGTTTTAATGACAGCCGCCATTTAAGTGTTTATATTTCAAAAACGAATTGGAGTAGAAATATGATTATGTAATTGTAAAGTTATATAATATTATAACTTTATTATCACTGAGTGTAATTTAAGTGTTTGTATACAAATCATAAGGTTAATTTTTACCTTCAGTATTATAGTGGGCTACAACTGACTCCCATAGTTTACAGCATTAGTTTTCCTTGAGAAAATTTGCCGTGTATTGTAACTGATATATATCCAAAAGAATCGATATTGAATTGTGAAATCTGTGTCAATACCCAGCCCTAATAGTTACTGATACAATCTTTTCTAAGGAATGCTCTTGTTTGTTCACACTTTGACATTTTTATCATATCCCTTAATTTCTCAAGATAATTATAGTTATAGTTGTGAAAGACCTTTAGAATCCTGAAGAATTTTCTGACAATTCTATAGAGAAAGTGAATGGGAAAAACACTTAATATTAATTAACGATAGGCCGACTGATTAATCAGACCATTAACCATAACCATCCCGACCATAACCGATAACCATCTAAGGTTATCAGAATGAGCGTCGCAAGCAAAACAGATGTGTGTGGGTCATTACTGGAGTAGATGCCATTTACAGCGGCAGTAGTGTAGGGCTAAGACACATGGAAGAACCCGGGTTCGAATCCACCTTTTCCCAAACTCGCTCTACTCCCTTTCCCATCACGTATCAGATCGGAAATCATTTATTTTCAATAAAAATGAAGAAAATATTGGAAAAGTGGAAATAAAGCATCTAACATGTGTTTAATAATAAAGTGTTTAGGGTCAGGGGTCGGTGAACAGACATGCGCTTGATCAGAGACGGTAAAAATGAGTGGGTCCAATATCAGGTTTAGGTTTAGGGTTAGTGTGTGTGATGGGTAAGCTTAGGGTTTGTGTGTGTGTGTGTGTGTGTGTGTGTGTGTGTGTGTGTGTGTGTGTGTGTGTGTGTGTGTGTGTGTGATGGGTAAGTTTAGCGTTTGTGTGTGTGATGGGTAGGTTTAGGGTTTGTGTGTGTGTGATGGGTAAGTTTAGGGTTTGTGTGTGTGATGGGTAGGTTTAGGGTTTGTGTGTGTGATGGGTAGGTTTAGGGTTTGTGTGTGTGATGGGTAGGTTTAGGGTTTGTGTGTGTGATGGGTAAGTTTAGGGTTTGTGTGTGTGATGGGTAGGTTTAGGGTTTGTGTGTGTGATGGGTAGGTTTAGGGTTAGTGTGTGTGTGTGTGTGTGTGTGTGTGTGATGGGTAAGTTTAGGGTTTGTGTGTGTGATGGGTAGGTTTAGGGTTTGTGTGTGTGTGATGGGTAGGTGTAAGGGAAGAGAATATACAGTTTGTACAGTATAAAAACCATTATGAACCATTACATCTATGGAGCGTCCCCACAAAGATAGTAAACCAGACGTGTGTGTGTTGAGGTTTGACCTATACTTTTGAGGGCCAAATGTCCTACATATATAGTGAAATATTATTAGACCTCATCCTAATGTTGCCCTGCCATCTGGTGTTATTCTGACGTGTGTAAACAGACTCACAGTGCAACACACTGAGGACAGAGTGGCTGAAGTGTGGATATGATTTATGGATATTCGACTGTGAGGTCGTTTGGAGCGTCATAAAACACTCGCCCCAGGGGCAGCCATAAAAACGCCTGCACTGCCTGATCCGGCCAAGCAACCTGATGTTGATTGTTCATGCCTGATGGCACACCTTCGAATCTGTTCACAATTGGCTATGCCTGAGACCACGCTCTTGATTTCCGTTGGCCGGGGACTGGACAGATTGTCCACGCTGGCGGTCCAGTTCTGCCAGCGGCTCATGTGTGCAGATCTGTACGGCGTTGTGCTGGTGATTCTAGTGTGTGTGTGTGTGTCTGGGAGTGATTGGCTATGCTTCTACATGATGTGGTTACTTTTCTGGGTTCCCGCTGTGACCGTGTTGCTGGCATAGCAGTCGGTCTCTTACACAGCTGAGCTCATCCTACAGTGATGTCAGAGAGTTAGCCCTTCCCATGATGCCTAGCTGGGCTGATTACATTTGAATGTTTATTTGCTCTCTCTCTGCACTTGGCATGAATTATAGACTAGCACAGTGAGAGTTATTATTTAAAGGTTGGGGTTGATCAGATTATTTATTGTTTTTGAATGACGTCACCAAGGCTTGTGAATATGTTTAAAATAGCTGTTCTCTATGTGAATATATAGTGAAGTGTAATGTATTCCTGTGATTTTCCCTTTTGATCATTTTAAAGCATCCTTGCTGAATAAAAGTATTAATTTCTTGCAACAAAAAAAAAAACGTATGAACGACAAACCTTTGAATGGTAGTGTAAATTGCACAAGCAATGAATCTTTTATCTGTAATCTTTGCATCCAAAATTCAAATACCTGTTTAGTTTTGACAGGTTTTTAATTTTCAAATGTAATAATATTTTAAAATGAGCAATGTTTCACAATTTAAATGTAAAAACAGACTTGTTAGGCATCAGTGAAGGAGTAGTGATTGTGTAAACGTCATATTTTCAGCCAAAATAGTCGATGGGTTTTTAGAAGAACTAGTCATGTTTCAAATATCATCAGCCCTTAGAAAGAAACAGACCTACAGATTGCTTTTAGTTCTGCTGACAGTCTTTTAGTAATTATCATTTGAATAGTAATTTTTAAGACCAAATGCACGGATCCAATATACTGTTACACGTGCGTTTTCTTGCTGCACTGTTAACATTAAGACTGTGTTTACGAGGATACTTGCAAAGACGGCAAAAAGAACTCGGTTCCGCTCCCAGTTCCCACGCTGTATGTGCAGTGAGCTCACGTGAAATTAGTTGTCTTTCGCTGCTTGAGTTACAATGGTTTAAAATCACTTGTTTTTAAACCGCAATGCTTAACGCATGCAAACGATCAGCTTTGTGATTGCACAGAACAGCACCAGCGTAACTGTGATAGAGACGGTAATACAAAATCTCTTCCGGTTAATCGTGTCCCACCCCTACAACTAACCTGTTGGATAACTAGTCAACCGTCCTTGTTTATTTTCAGTCCTCTGTTATTGATTGGCCAATCTGAATTAGTCATTTCTTCAGTCGGTGTCTGTCTTTCCATCTCTCCTTCCGGAAAGGTTTGTCATATCATCCTGCGTCTGTCCTCGATTTACTCAAGCAGCTACTGTGAAATGTTAATCACAACTTTAATTTGTACTGCATTAGCATTTTGATTAACTTGCAGGGCTTTCCGGTGCTCTTCAGGTGCTTTTTACTCATAGTTACAGAGGAAATGACTTTTTGATTAATTAAGTTTGTTAGCGCAGCTGAGCTCGGCGGACTTTAACCTTCGAAAGAGGAACAGAACCTCTAAGAGTCTGAGGAAACATAGAGGAAGGGTTGGCATATAAATCAAGACGTGATTCAGTGATATTCTTAATGGTCTAATTTCACCCAGGGAGTGTTTGGACTCAATATCAGCATCATGTAGTTTATCTAAGAGTATGAATATAAGAAAAGATAAATGCCATCAATTGTTCAGTTTTTGGTAAAGCCACAGAGCTTTCAGTTATGTTTTTCTACTCTAAACTATGATTGTAAAACAGCTATTCTTTCTTTTTGGATAAGGTCTGTTAACATATTTAACTACCTGCGTATGATGTTTAGTTTTGATTTTGCTGAATAAAACCTATCGAGTGTGTTGCTGGTTCCCTCTGCAGGCTATGCTGGATGTGGTGGCTAATGAAGGATGGCTCGTGTCTGCGCTCAGCATTTGCAACCTTGTACAGATGATCATTCAGGCCAGATGGCTTCACGATTCCTCACTGCTCACACTTCCTCACATTGAAAAGCAGGATCTCTACGTCTTCAGGTACAAACACTTCTGTTATGGGTTATGCTGAACCAACATCAATATTAACTAGGGGTGTGATGACATCTCACGATAGTTGAGTTTGTGGCAAAACCTTTTACAGTGCTTGCATGTAGGGCTGTCACTAACGATTATTTTGACAATCAGTAGCCATTAAAATGGCTTCAAAATACATATTATAACAATGAAGCAATAATATTTGGTTCAAATAAAGTATCAAAAACAAGTAATCTTATGGTTTTATAGAACAACAGTTAAAATACATAATACAATATGCATTCTAAACAATCATCTAATGTACATTGTGTTATAACAAATGCATGCAGAGGACGCCAACGCCTGGTGATTGTTGTTGTTACACTTTACAGCAGATCAAATCCTTGTGTAATATTGGCCAAACGTCATTTAATTCAAATGTCCACTAACACCCAATCCCATTTCTACCCTTAGCCCTTCCCTTTCCTCTACCCCTTCGTTTTGCGGGTTCACATGAAGGGGTAGCGGGTGTCTCGATTGTCTTTTGGCTGGAGTGGTAGGGGTCAGGGAAGGGCCAGATAGCCCTTCAAACAAAGATTTTTCGGGACCACACTTCAGATGGAGTATGAGGAGTTTCCCTGCATACACCGACTACCGTGCTGCTAGAACGCCTGTAGTGATGTTGCCACTCGGGATCGATCACTTGTGTGTCGCCTGTCTGCCAGTTTCTCTGTAGCTTGCTAAACGCACTGTTTGAGTGATGTGAACAAATTAATAATAGTTAAAAAAAAATATATCTGGTCATCTTTCATAACGCAGTCGATATTTACATCACGTGTATCGTCTGTAAAGTCTTGGGTTACCAAGGCAACGACTAACTCGTTTATATTACATTGCAAAGCGCGCCCGTTATCGCAGCATCACAGAAGAAAACGAAACCATATCCATACCGCCGGCTCGGATCAGCACGAATGGAACGGTTAATAAACGAAGAGAACAGTTTGGCCCGATGGAAAAGCGGCTCCACCAGTCTTGTATGTTCTGGATCATTCTGTATCGTCTTAGGAAACTCAAAGGCTCATACGTTTTTGAACTGAAAACCAGCAGCGTTTTATTAAGGCCAAATGCAGCGCAAAACTACGTTGGGAGTGAGTCATTTGTTAAACGTGCTCGCGCCTGATTTCTGTTAGATATAGCCTACGCGCTTCATTGC
>CM031958.1:4999162-5022987 GCA_018749465.1 Paracanthobrama guichenoti
ACACACTGACATCACTGGCATTGGATTTTCTCTCGCCCATAACACATTTCAGTGCGGCCGCGTCCCGCGGCGAGTGTAATTTGGTGGAAGCACAATAAAAATGGTAAGAGAGGGATCAGGCCAGGCAGGATCCATCATGCTGTGACAGCAGGAAACAGGAGCTCAGCCGACCCTTGCGTGATTGAAGGGATCATCACGTGACCACTTTTCCCTTGCCTTCGTCGACAGGAGGTGGAGCGGCAGAGGTGGCTATCGAGGCCCAATCGAGGGGCTTCCCGAGCTAATCGCCGCCTGCGACGGGAAAGAGGACAACTTCACGTCGATGGTGAAGGAGGTGCTGCAGCCCAATCAGATCTCTCAGGTGGGTCATCTCACACACCCAACAGCTCTCGCTATTACGCAGACACCTACTGCATTTCTCCACACCGTCGAACAAAATATACTTTTGTGAAACAGGAGTGGAGATGAATCATCTCTTAACAACATAAACATTAAAATAAATTCCCATTCCACACACATCGTCAGCAGCCAGCGCGTGATTCGCCGAGAGCGGCAGCCGGTCACGGTGGTCTCAGGTAGCACCGAGATCTCCAATTACCTCCCAAATGAGAGGGTTTAGAGCTCCAATCTAAGTGCTAATTGCAACGGTAATGCGAGCGTCCGAGCCCAGCGCCGAGCCCAGCGCCCGTTCCCCATCAGTATTCCAGCGCACCCCCCTTCCTCCCGGCCCTGCTAATTAAATAAGCACATGCGCCGCCGCGTCCTCGTCTCATTCACTAAGGAAGCGTAATCCTTGCATAAATAGCTGTGGCAGGGTGATCTACACCGTTTTTTCCCTCCGTCTCCCATGTCTCTAATGCCAACAGAGCAAATACAAACGCTTTCCCGTACGTGTTCTTTGTTCAGCCGTATTCCTTATGTTTTATTTTAGTACAGGTGCTGAGATAAAGAGCGGTTACGCTTTATGTCCTAGTCTGTGTATACACTACAGGTCAAAAGTTTGGAGTAATTACAGTTTTTCTCTGCTTAAGTCTTCTGCTCACCAAATATCATTACAGTTTAAAATAACCGTTTTCCATGTGAATATATATATATATATATATATATATATAGTAGTGAATGTTCAGCATCATTCCTCCAGTCTGTCACATGATCCTTCAGAAATCATTCTCATATGAGGATCTGATGCTCAGTTATCAATGAATAATTGATTTCAATGGTTATTATTAGTATCAACATTGCTACTAATTTTTTCCTTTGATAAATGGAAAGATCTGTGAACGGCATTTATTTTAAATAGAAATCTGGATAAAACTTTATAATAATACTTACAGATCATTAGTTTATAGTTAATTCATAGTTAATATACTGTAGTCTCTGCATGGTTAATATATTAATAGGCTATATTCAAATATCGAGGTCACATTCTGTCACTGTAATTAACACAAGTATTATTGTTTAATTAGCTCATATGTAAAGAGTTAGATCATGCTTTTTATGCTCCGTATCTGAACCATAACTTCCATGAGTATTTTCATATAATTTTGTGTGCATTTTTCTACCACACATATATTTACTTAGATTTGCATAGGCACAAAAACATACAGTATTGACATATTTACAGCATTATGTTATAAATAAAGTGGTTATGTTTAGCTTTGGGGATAGGGTGTGTGTGTGGTATAATAGGGTGTGTGTGTGGTGTCTGTTGCTGTATTGTACATTCCAGCATGCATCCAAACGTGCACGTTTCGCAGATATCTCCACAAACACTGAGGCCAGTCTGATTTTAAACCACAGCTGATAATGATTCATGAAAACATTGCTATTTTTTAAGTGTGTTTATGCTCCGTGTATTTGTAAACATTTTAGGAACACTTAATATTACTGCAATTAATGTTCAGTGAAGGTTTATTTAAAGCCCTTGATTAGTGATGTAGTGTTTTCCGTGACCTGATCTACAGTGAGAACGATGTACTCTGAAGAACCATTAACTACTCCTTTACTACTGTACATCACTCATCGGGTTAATGAGTTATTAAACACTCCTTACAGCTGTTAACAATGTATAGACTACAATTTATACACTCTTAATTAACTATAAACTAATGGTTTGCAAATGACATAAGTGCTATGTTGCTGTGTATTATAAAGTGTTAATGAAATCCTTTGTAATATTATAAATGCCTTTGCATCCTTGCTGAATAATGTATAATGTGTTTCTAGAATTCGACTCAGGGTTTTGTTTCGAGACCACCGCTGCGCTGCATTGTCTGATTTATTTATTAACATCATTAATGTGATTGGATGTATATATATAACAGGGATTGTGTCAAAAAGGACACCAAAATTTATACAAATGCTCATAAACTTCCAGATACTGTATGTATTGGATCTGGATTTTTATATTATAACATGTGATGTTATTAAGCAATATCACAGGAGCAAGAGAGCGGTTTCACCGATTTGAGCTCGACTCATCAAACATGATATTGCTTTTATACTAACATGCAATACATTATTCTCAACATTTGTCATTTACCAGTTCAGTTGCATCTTCTGTACCAGACAGCTTATATAGTGTCTTATTCTAATTCTAATTATTGATTAAAAAGAAGTCATTTCTCGGGCGGTGTCTTTATGAGTTTAAAGTGTGCTGGTCTCGGGTTAGGCGCTCTTGACTACAACACTAGTATTTGATTACGCTTTATAATAAGAATACTGTAACAAAGCGCTTATAAATCATTCGCAGTCTATTACAGTTAATAAACTGTATACAAACTGTGAGTTCTCCGTTTATTGTTAGTGTAATTAACAAATGATCATTGTTTAATTAGCTCATATGTAAAGAGTTAGATCATGCTTTGTTAATAATGTATTAACCATAAACAGTTCTCCGGAGTAGTGCTTGCTTTTCAAAAGAAACCATGCTCTGGTTGTAAAAATTGTGTTTTGTCAGGCGTGGCTGTATGTGAGTCGTCTGCCTGTGCTGGAGGTGGGTCTGAGCGTGAAGGGCTGGTGGGAGGGCTGTGAGGAGCAAACGGAGCGCACGCTTCCCGCCAACGTCACCAACGTCAGGGACGAGTCCAGCTGGCAGCCGCTGCACGCCGATCAGGAGTACGTCCTACAGGTGTCCCTGCGCCGCCTCAACGCCGGCCAGCAGAGAGTGAGTCTGCCGACACACACACACACACACGAGTGCTTTGCCTAGCCGCTCAATTCACCTTGACTCCATTGGTTTCAGAGGAAACAGGACAGCCGTGCACAGGCGCCGCGCTTTCCCAAACCCAAAGACGAAGGCTGGTTTCTCGTTCTCGGGGAGGTGGAGAAAAAAGAGCTGCTGGCTATCAAACGCGTGGGATTCGTGCGCAACCGCAGCAGCGTGTCCCTGGCCTTCTACACACCTGAGAAGACGGGAAAGTACGAGCATCCGCCGCTGCTCTAACACCTTTGTTTCACAGTGTGCACAGTCTTAACGTCTCAATCTTCCTGCAGGTGTATCTACACACTGTACCTGATGAGCGACAGCTACCTCGGCCTGGATCAGCAGTACGACCTGCGTCTGAACGTCCTGCCGGCCAGCATAGCAGCGCAGGTCAACAGCGAGGTCTCCGAGAGCGCAGGGAGGAGGGCCTGAAGTGACCTCGTGCTTGGAGAATACCAAACCAGCGCTTTGGCTTGTTAATGTGATGGCCGATTCTTTTTGCAAGTCCGAGGAAAAATACACTCTAACTTGATGATTGGGCTCAAACAGTCTATTCACCCATATTCACCGGTCTCAAACGAGAGAGCAGATGGATGTGATTGAGATGTTCCATCTAACACCTTTTAGTTCGCCCATACACTCTAAAAAATGCTGGCTTGTGCTTGGGTCAAATACGGTATGGACAAAAGCAGCCGTTAACCCAGAATAACAGTTGGGTTTATCCATCACTGACCCAAAATGACCCAGCCTTTTTTACCCTGCGGTACGTTTCAGGGTAAACGTTATATTTGTCGTTTGAAAAATATAAATATAAAAAAAAAAGATGTAGTTTTTCTTCTGAATTTATGGAAATATTCTGTCTGGAAAGCAGTTTTGTTTGAATATATAAAATAAAAGCACTTGAATGCAGCACGGGTGTTTCCAGCCTTTCCTGAGTGTCTAGCTTTGGTTTGTTTGTTTGTTTTACAAAGGTCAAAAGGTCAGCACATACTGATAAATACTCTTCTGTCAGTTATTATGCATGTACTACATATCACTTCTCCAATGAATGTAAAGATCGGTTAACTATGGGATGGATAATCTATTATAAATTAAGTGCATAAAATGATGTTCATTGTGTGTTATAAATCATCAAACTCTTATTAGCTATGACCACAAATGCGATTATTCATGAGATGATACAGCACATTATACAGCTGTTTATAAGCGTGCATTAAAAACGCCCGTATGGCGCATTATAAATGCAGGCTTCATCTGGGGTTATAATGCATCGTGCTCTTAGAAGCTAAAACCACCAATAGGTAAGTGTTGTAATGTATTGTGCTGTTGTTGTGATTATTTATTAGATGGTGCAACACGTTATAAGGCATTGTGCATGTTTTATCATGCATTAGCAATACCCTTGTAATGCATTATAAATACAGGCTTCATAAGAAAGTGTTCCTTAAGGGTTTTAAGGAATTTGCAGCTATTAAAGAAAATAGCACATTTAAAAAAGAAAAACTGAAATTTGAATGAAGCAAATAGTAGTCTTTTATAATAATGACTTGCACGACATGGTTGCAAACTGATCGGTTCTGTAAATATCATTCCGTCTTCTGACACTCTTTTCTGCACAGGTTTTCTGGTGAATGCTGATCGTCAGCGTAGCGGCGTGATTAAAGGTCCTGATTGTTTAATTGTTTTAAAGCGCTCATCCATTGCCAGTGGTTCTGAGTCCCTACTGAGGACTTCATATATTGTAAAGTATTTTCGATTGTTCTCTTTTCCACTGACGCCGTTTAATCAGCAGCAAATTCAGGCTTTAGGAAAAGGTTAAAGCGGCATCAAGCGCTCCGTGTGCCGGGCGCTTCCTGTCTGATTTTCTCCTGCTTCAGGTGATTTCCCATTACAGACACAGACGGCCATCCTCCTGAGACACACAGGCATTCACACTTCTCACATCAACATTTGCTGCATAAGAAGAATCTTTGGGTTTGTTCCCCTTAAAAATGCATCAGAATAACACCGTAAATCTTTTATTTGTGTTATATTGGCTGTCATATTGATATCACAGAAAAGGCTAAGACTTAAAACGGTGCTGTGTGTAATATCTGATGAAATCTAAAGTCCAGCGTCCTGGAGAGAACGTCTGGCTCTTTATTCAGCGTGACACTGACGGTGAGAAGAAGAGGGATGTATTCCCATAATCACTGTTTCTGTTGGATCATGTGATGGACAGCAGATCCGCACGCTTGATTCGGCTGTGTTTGTGTTCAATCAAAAACAGGACGATAACAACGCCAGCTTCAGTGTAATGTGAACATGTGCGTTATATTTTTTTTACATTGCATATTTATAGATATGTAGTAATATTGGTGTGTGTTTGTGTATGCACACTAAAAATGCTGGGTTGTTTCAACCCAAATTTGGGTCAAATATGGACAAACACAGATGTTGAGTTGAATTCCATTTTTAACCCAACATTTGGGTTTTCCATGTTTGACCCAAATTAAAACAACCCAGCATCTTATGTTTTGATATGTATTGATATGCTGGATATATTTAGGTGGTTTGATTAATGCTCTTGTTTTAGCAGAGGATAATTTGACAACTATTCCGCTATTTTAATTTTGCAGAAATATATATATATATATATATACACACACACAAATAATATCAATATCTATATATTGATTGTTTCAACCCATGTTTGGGTCAAATATGGACAAACCCAACTGTTGGGTTTAGAATGTAATTAAAAAATTTAACCCAGTGCTTGGGTTTGTCCATATTTGACCCAAACATGGGTTGAAACAATCGATAGATAGATATAATTTTTTAGAGCGTAGCTTTAAATTATTTTAATTGGGTAAATCTAGTCTGTTTTCCTGAGAGATGTGACAGACAGATGAAAAATGCTGGGTGGTTTCCTCCCAAATTTAGGACAAATATGGACAAACCTAAACCTTTAAAATGTCATTTAAAATTTTAACCAAACGCTTGGATAGATAGATAGATAGATAGATAGATAGATAGATAGATAGATAGATATAGATAGATAGATAGATAGATAGATAGATAGATAGATAGATAGATAGATAGATAGATAGATAGATAGATAGATAGATAGATAGATAGATAGATAGATAGATAGATAGATAGATAGACTTTAAATGCAAATGTTATTCATAGTGTGTTATGGGTCAGGGGTCAGCGTTTCTAACAAATCGTGATTTGGCATGGAGGAGCCGCTGGTGAATGGGATCCAATGGGAAAATCCTGTCTGGTCCTTCAGTGTCCAATGAGCTGAGATCAGGGGGAGGGTCCGCGTGCTGCCCAGACAGAAAGAGACTTCAACAAACTCTCCTCCAAACACGATCCTTCTGGATACAAAGATGCCATGTTTCCCGTGTTTGCTGTGGAATTCCTGGTGAATTAAGGCGCGAGCGCGGCTCTGGATGTTTCCCGTTGTGGAGTTACGGACTTATGGAGACGGCGCGAGGTCAGTGGGATCTGTGAGGTAAGAAGAAGCCTAAAGTTTAACTTCCAGAAAGCATGATGTTATAAATGCGCAGAGGTGTTCAGCGCATACCAATAGAGTAGGTGTATCTGTAGAAAGAAAATGCGCAGTTTATGATCATAACCGCCCTTTTAATATTAATATATTAAGATGTGGTGGTTTGTAAATTAGGGCGCTCTCCTCACAACAAAGTCGGAAGAGAATGAACGTCAATCTGCTGTTTTCCAGGAATATTATGCGCATCTGATGGATGGATGGAAGGAACTTCCCTAGTGAAGAGATTCTGGGCCCGAGTGGATTCGATGTGTGCGGATGAGACAAACTAATAATGATGAAGCTGTGTTTGTCTCAGGAGCATTAGTAAAGTGTTGGGAATTGGCAATGGCAGGACCTCTTCCAGGACGCCTCTGAACCCTTCCTCAGCGGGTGAAGCTGCTCTGGTCTCACGCATGCGGTTGAGTTTGAGTTTGGGCTGAAGAGCATCGGGTCTGAGACCGCTGTCATGAAGGAGAAGTCGAAGAACGCGGCGCGCACGCGGCGGGAGAAGGAGAACAGCGAGTTTTACGAGCTGGCCAAACTGCTGCCCCTGCCCTCGGCCATCACCTCACAGCTGGACAAAGCCTCCATCATCAGACTCACCACCAGCTACCTGAAGATGAGGATAGTCTTCCCAGAAGGTACGGCAGGCGGGTCGTGTGTGTATAACTAATGGGAACAGTTTTGGACGTCGTCTTCTGCATGTAGCCTAACGAAATCTTTCATTTTAGGAAGCTTCACAGCATTATTTAGTGTTCTTTTCAGCTATGATAATATATGCCTATTATTATTGTGGTGTTATTACTAAAAAAAAATATTAGCCACCCCCATGGATAGTTCAGAGACAGTGTTATTATTACACTCTCAGTTCGGGTCACACATGGACAAACAACCGTTAGGTTTAAACGTTTAAATCAAATTTAAACAACCGTTGGGTTTAAACGTTTAAAAAATTAATTTAACCAACCGTTGGGTTTAAACGTTTAAAAATAAATTTAACCAACCGTTGGGTTAAACGTTTAAATCAAATTTAACCAACCGTTGGGTTAAACGTTTAAATCAAATTTAACCAACCGTTGGTTTAAAAATTTAAATCAACGGTTGGTCCGTATTTTTTGGCCCGTTTTTATAGGGCAGTTTTAGAGTTTATCGTTATTTGTTTAATGACATTATCGTTTTGTTTTAATAGTCTTTTGACCTAGACATGTAGGCTTGTGTGTGATGTAAAGGCCTTAAAGAACAGCATCACTTTACAATGTCCGTCATGCGCTTCAGTCGTTTTCAGAAAATATAGGACCTTCCGAAATCATGAAAAATCCCCGACCAGAGCATAAGTGACAGTCCTTCAGACGATCTAACGAGAGGACTTTATACGGTAGGGTTCCCGTTCGTTTTCTAAACGCGAACACGGAGCGAAAACATTAAGGTCGTTGCGGCCTGCCATATCCAGGCATTTTTATTAGTTATTTATTTTTTATAAGCTGCTAATAATTAGGTCTATTATTTCTTGACTATTTTATTAAAGACAAGAAAGTTTCTTGACTTTATTAAAGCAATGAGCTTGATGGATTGTATTTTAATGTAGGTGTGTTTCCGAGACTCAAACACAGACTAAGACATCATGATATTTCTGATTATTATAACGTTATTATTTTCCACTTTCTGTCATGCTTGACTGAAGACGAACAGCGCCAATTATCACTTCCGATCAACACCCGACTGGACATGAGTACACGAAACAAATGTTATCGACAGTAATTATTATTATTATTAGTAGTAGTAGTAGTATAATTATTATATTAGTATTACTACTATTTAAATAAATCTAGGTGATCTGGCATCACTCCACGCAGTTTACTTCACCAGTAAGAGTCTAAACGCTAGAGAAATCGGTGTGAACACACACCTACAGCCGCAGCTTTATTCTCACCGCTGCGCGCGCTCATGCATCTCAAACCTGTGTGATGATGGCCATATTCACTATAATAGACCTGTTATACATTCTCTGTATGATATAATAAATGTGATTGAAATGTTTGAAACTGCTGTTTGCCTGAAAATGGAGCGGTTATTTAATTATCTGACAGAAACAGGAGTGAAGTGACAGACTGATATATTTATTCATTTGAATTGCATGTGTTTATTCGGCTCGCATTGTGTGTGTGTGTGTGTGTGTGTGTGTGTGTGTGTGTGTGTGTGTGCGCGTGTGTGAGTGTGAGACAGATTAGGTTAAATTAAGCATATGGTAAAAATTACACATTCTCTCTCTACACTCCTAAAAACGAGCGATCCAAAGGGTGTTTTCGCGTTGATGTCACAGAAAAAACATTTCTGTTTCCCCAAAGAAGCGTTGAGTGAACAGCTCGAACAGAACCGTTGTTCAAAGCGTGAAGAACATCGACCATTCTACAGAAAACTCTTTCCCACTGTGAAGACTCTTTGGTGCGGCGTCGGCCCCCGATGATCCGCAGACCCGCCGCATGTGCTGCGCTCATTACACTCAGATACAGGGTTAATGTGAATGAGAGGTCAGCGAGGTCAGAGGAAAGACAGCTCGAGGAAATGAGACAGTAAAGTTTTATTAGAAAACGAAGGAAGGTGAAGGTGCTTTTATGACGGTTATTTATTGCTCGGCTGTGAAGAGAATAATTCTGACGGACACTGCTGTCAAATAATCGGCGAATATTCTAATACAGTCACTTTACAATAGGCCTGGCTTCCGTTTTTATTCTTTTGTTCAGTCTCTCTCTCTCTCTCTCTCTCTCTCTCTCTCTCTCTCTCTCGTTTGGTTGTAGTTTTCTTTTATCAACGATTTCTCTTGGACGTAAATCCGTTTTACAGTCTTTCGAAAATTAAAAATGTCAAAAGCTCGTTTATAACGGTCGTTTGTAGCCTAATGGAGAATAAAATAGACGAACTTGTAATTTAGTGTGAATAAAAGACAGCAGGGATGTTGAAAATAGATGTTCTCCGCAGATTCTCCGCTTTTCCAGAACAAACAGGAGAAGAGCTTTAAAAAGACTTCACACGAATGCCTTGTCTTGCGAACAGATGAAACATTTCATCCGTTGGTTATGTTTTGTGTATAAAATGCTTGACTCTTATTGCTGACGTAAAGTTCATGTGATGATGAGCTCACGGATTTGCCTGCGAATAATCATAACTTCCCTTTACACTGAATAATGCTGGGTTGTTTGGCTGACAGGCGGACAAACCCAACCGTTGGCTTAAATGTTTTGAATTTTTAAACCCAACGGTTGATTTAAATGTTTTGAATTTTTAAACCCAACGGTTGATTTAAATGCTTTGAATTTTTAAACCCAACCGTTGGTTTAAATGTTTTAATTTTTTTTTAAACCCAACCGTTGGTTTAAATGTTTTAATTTTTTTTTAAACCCAACCGTTGGTTTAAATGTTTAGAATTTTTAAACCCAACCGTTGGTTTAAATGTTTAGAATTTTTAAACCCAACCGTTGGTTTAAATGTTTTGAATTTTTAAACCCAACCGTTGGTTTAAATGTTTTGAATTTTTAAACCCAACGGTTGGATTCATTTATTTTTTGTTTAAACCCGACGGTTGAGTTCTTCATCGGGCCGTTCAGACGCGCATCGAGCCTCAGACGGGGATTCATTTGTGCTCAATAACATGTTTTGAGAGCAGTTATTATTGTTTAGACAGTTGTAGTATTATTATTGTTGTTATTAATATTGTTAATTAATATTTAATAAACATAAATATTTGTATAACATAAACTGTAATTAGAAAGCTCAGTCTCGGTCGGTCGATCGATTGAATTAATCTTCAAATATTTGGGCCTATTTTGTTTATATTTTTTAAAAGCAGCAATAGTATTTTATTTATTTTTTTTGCCAGTCTGATAAAAACACATTTGAAATGTTTCTAGGAAAAAAAGAAATGTTGAAAGAGGTTGTTGTGAGAATATGGTTATTTCCAGTCAGCTGTTTGCGATAGTTTCTGCTGGATAAACTCTGCCGACTCCATGTTTGTTTAATATTAAAGTGGAATCCGAGCTTTTGCTTTGATCTGATGTTTGTTTTCGTGTGATTTGCATTTCAATAAGGATTGTGTGTGTCAGACTGTTTGCTTTATCGAGTTCCAGCGCCTGTACGGACCATATAAATACTCCTCATTTACATTCCGCGTGTTTACAGTCAATTCAGCGGTAAAATATTGACTAACGGATCGTCAGATGACGATAGACTATTATTTTTGCTGCTGTTATTTTTTGAGCTGCTGCTGTTGTGGAATTGTATTATTTATTCCGTCAGAACGAATGCACAGTAGAGACATTTTATTTTTACGCTAAGATTGGCTGTTTTAAGTCTTTGGGATTCTCCGCGTGTGTTTGTTAATAAACGGAGGTGTGTTTCGTTCAGGTCTCGGGGAATCATGGGGCCATGTGAGCCGCGCGAGCTCTCTGGACAATGTGGGCCGAGAGTTAGGATCTCATCTGCTTCAGGTACACACACACATATTCAAAAAATATATTATTATATGTAATAATTAAAATATTCTGTTCTGTCGAACGTTTCTGAATGAGAAACTGAAGATCTATGCAGAATTCGTGTGGCCGTCTAGATATCAAGATTTGAAGATATTCGATTTTTGTATATGGCTATGATATTTCATAATTTCCTTAAATTACATAAAAAATATATTTCTATGTTTGCTTATTGTTAAATGAAAGCTTAATTTGATCTCCTGATTCAAATGTTGTATGTATTACACCTTGCTCTAAAATGATAAACAAGTAATTGATTTATTAGAGCTATA
The DNA here is from genome assembly GCA_018749465.1 of Paracanthobrama guichenoti. Classification (NCBI taxonomy): domain Eukaryota; kingdom Metazoa; phylum Chordata; class Actinopteri; order Cypriniformes; family Gobionidae; genus Paracanthobrama; species Paracanthobrama guichenoti. The sequence goes on from CM031958.1 coordinate 5,010,701, forward strand.
ATGCATTAATGCAATTAACACATTAATTAATTGTCCTTTAAATTTTCCTAACACCTTATTTTAAGATGTCCTTGTTACGGTGTAATTTTACATTTAAGTACCGAGTAATAATAATGAACTAGGCTACATGCACTTACTATGGGGATAAGGTTAGGATTAGTTGCATGTAATTAAGCATAATTTAAAGTAATTACTAAAGTAACTACGTGCATTTCTTTCAGACATTGGATGGCTTCATTTTTGTGGTGGCTCCTGATGGGAAAATCATGTACATTTCTGAGACGGCATCAGTGCATTTAGGGTTGTCACAGGTAAAGTGCACATTTCCGTATTTGCTCTATTAATGTTCAGCCTGTGGGTCACAGTGTTTCTGGCAGCTTCGACTGCAATGACAGAAGTTCATTTTAACAGGTAGAGCTGACGGGGAACAGCATTTATGAATACATCCACCCCGCAGACCATGACGAAATGACCGCGGTGCTGACGGCTCACCAGCCGTATCATTCACACTTCGTCCACGGTGAGACACACACTCCAGTCCTTCTGCCCATCTCCCCCTTTAAAGCGCGTCTTCACCTTCTACTACTTCCTGTTCTTTTTCCAGAATATGAAATGGAACGCTCCTTCTTTTTGAGGATGAAATGCGTCCTTGCTAAAAGAAACGCCGGCTTGACGTGTGGCGGATACAAGGTGGGCCGGTGTGGTTTCATTCCTTTTTTTACGTGTTCTGTATTATTGTCAATACAAGTAAATATGTCTAGAGGAAAGGCCCTATTTAGAATCCTAAAGGCTTCATATATAGAACCTTTTAGAGGTTCCCAACATGGGATAATCTTATGGATTTAGTTTGAATTCATTTTGATGACATTTTATGAATTAAACAGCTCACAAACATACAGGCAAAAAAAATGTTGGGTTGTTTCAACCAAAATTTGGGTTAAATAAGGAAAATGATGGTCTAGTAAATCCAACAGTTGGGTTAAAAATTTTATTGAAAAATGTTTTAAAGTGTACTTTATCACTATAAAAACCTGAAATAACCCATTAAACATAATGGGTTATTATATATAATATGGACAAACCAAAAAAAAAAAAAGTAAACTAATGATTGGGTTTGTCCATATTTGACCCAAACAAGGGTTGAAACAACCCAGCAATTTTTTGGAGTGTATAGTGAAGATCTTTAGCTATTTTAATGGTACAGTGTGAGGAGCTCAGCTCACCCATTTGGCATCATATTTTAAAAAGGCCTTGTATATTGGCTCGTTTCTATACTTTTGGAGCTCACATTGCATGCGTCCAGGCAGAGAATATGCACCTGAAGAGAGCAGGGAGATCTGATGAAAGCATGGCTGTGTTTCAGGTGATCCACTGCAGCGGCTATCTGAAGATCCGTCAGTACAGCTTAGACATGTCTCCGTTCGACGGCTGTTATCAGAACGTGGGTCTGGTGGCCGTCGGTCACTCGCTGCCCCCCAGCGCCGTCACCGAGATCAAGCTCCACAGCAATATGTTCATGTTCAGAGCCAGCCTGGACATGAAGCTCATTTTCCTGGACTCCAGGTACAGATACGCAAACACACATGGCTGTGTTGCTAGTTTGATTTATATGAGATAATAGAGGCAATGGGGCCCGAAGACCTGATGCAAGCTATTTCATTGGCAACACTTTACAATAAGGTCCCATAGATAATGCATCAAATAACAATGAGCAATACATTTGTTAGAGTGTTTATTGTTGTTGTTTTTATGTTATTTAATACAAATACAACTGTTCGTTGTTAGTTCTAACAAAAAGGTCCAATAAATAATATGGTCACACTTTAGTTTAGGGTCCAATTCTCACTATTAACTATGACTTGCTAATCACTGCTTATTAATAGTTAGTAAGGTAGTTTAGTTTAAGGGTTTAGTTTAAGAATGAGGCATTAATATGTGCTTTATAAGTGCTAATAAACAGACAATAGCCTAGTAATATGCATGATAATAAGACACTAGTTAATAGTGAGGATTGAACCCTAACCTAAAGTGTTACCCATAATATTAACAGATATTTTAATAATGTACTAGTAAATGTTGAAATTGACACACGCTAAGATTTTCTAATGTAAGCTTATTGTAAAGTGTTACCATTTCATTGCAAGTTATATTATAATCATAATAAATTGAGTAAAACATTAAAATATGACAAAAAAAAAAAAATTTGGAAGCAAGAAAACACCGTAAAAATGATTTTGCAAATCTAGACAATGTTATTGGAGCACATTTGGCAAGAATATACTGCTCCAGTGTTTTCCTTCAAATATTGTGTTTAATTCAGTGTGTTCACATTTCATTTGTGAAAATGACGAGCAGTTTCTGAGTGAAGATTGTTTCCACACCAATTTGTGTTATGGCACTAATTTCAGGATTTGATTAGTGAGCAAATAAAACAACATCATCTTCAATATTTATTGTTCATCTTATATCATAACCTTTCTTTTTTTGGGGTTGCACTTTATTTTAGGTTACAGTGTAATTTCAGAGTGATGTTGAATAACTTAATGTACTTACTATAGGGTTAGGGTTAGTTGCGTGTAATTATGCATAATTTACTGTAACATGTAACAATGACACTAAAATAAAGTCTTACCCGTTTGTGTGTTTATATATATATTTATGCATTATGGAAAATAGTTTTTTCAAAGCAGTGAATGACACAAACGGAACATGTGCTGGTGTGCCTGTATGATTGTGTAAATGCAGCTTTGTTTGCACACTTATTTCTCTCTCTGTGTGCATATGCAGCTGTGTTTAGTGAGCCAGGTTTGCACGTTGGGCCTGCGTTTAACCAGATTTGTCCGGTGTGCGCACGTGCCAGTGTGTGGACAGGTGTTTGTGCCCACGCCAACACCATTGTTATTCCGTTGTGTGTTTGTGTTCGCCAGGGTTGCGGAGCTCACCGGCTACGAGCCGCAAGACTTAATAGAGAAGACACTTTATCATCACGTCCACAGCTGTGACACTTTCCATCTCCGCTGCGCGCACCACTTGTGTGAGTTAGGTTTGTTTTCCTCATTCCTTTACAGCAGCTAAGAATAACAGCAGCTTTAGTGATGACTGGCGCTGCAAGCACGTCTCTCGCCGTCACCTTCACGTCTTCAGGGTACAACTGTGCGCGGTAATTGGTAATACCACATTACAGGAGATGAATATGATTTCCCAGCCTCAACGTACTGATTTCAGCATGAACTTCGATTAAACATGCAGTCTATTAGTCGCTAAATTAGCGAGCCAGATTGAAAATGAGAATGTTTTTAGCCCTTAAAAACACAATTTTCTATTATCCATTGTTTTATCTATTACATTCCTGATTGCAGCACAACACCGTTTATTAACAGACACAATATTTGACATTATTTGCTATAAATAGTTATTAGGCTGTGAAAGAAACGGCAGCTTATGGTTTAAACATGCAAATGTGAAAGCAGTAATTAGCTTTTACTGAATAAAAATGAACCACACGAAAAGCCAGCTAAAGGAAATCACAATGTGGCTGATGGAAGTAAACGGCAAATTAATGAATCGTTTTTTCACTTGCAAGAGAAGCGCATGTGATGTGAAGGTGTCAGAATTGTGGTTGAATTGATTGATTGTGTTTTTCTCTGCAGTGCTGGTGAAGGGACAGGTCACCACGAAATACTACCGCTTCCTGGCTAAGCAGGGCGGCTGGGTGTGGGTTCAGAGTTACGCCACGATCGTCCACAACAGCAGGTCGTCCAGACCGCACTGCATCGTCAGCGTCAACTACGTCCTCACGTGAGTGCAGAGAGACGTGCGTGTGTGTGTGTGTGTGTGTACAACTACAAAACAGCATCTTTGATTCTAATCAGCATTTTGCAACATTAAAGGATATTTAAAGCTATGAAGAGTGATTAAAAAGGTCATGTATTTATAATATTTGTAATAGTTCACGTTTTGAACGCATTGCATTTGTAACCTACAGTTTTGAGGATTTCAGCATTCCTGAATTAATACATTTATTCAGAATACACACATGCATATATATATATATATATATATTATGCATATCATATATATATTAGTGCTGTCAAACCATTAATCGAATCCAAAATGAAAGTTTGTGTTTATATAATGTATGTGTGTACTGTATAGAATTATTACGTGCATTTGAATACACACATGCATGTATATATTTAAGAAATATTTGCATGTATATACTGTGTATGTGTGTGTGTGTGTGTGTGTGTATATATATATATATATATATATATATATATATATATATATATGCATGTGTGTATTCAAATATATAGAAGTACACACATATTATATAAACACAAACTTTCATTTTGGATGCAATTAATCACGATTAAACGTGTAACGGCATTACATTTTATATATATATAACCCCTGATGACAATTTAATTGTGAATATATTTATTCCTGATCAAAGCTGAATTTATCATCATTCCTCCAGTCTTCAGTGTCACATGATCCTTCACTAATCATTCTCATATGAGCATCTGATGCTCAAGAATATTATTTTCAATGCTTATCATATTTTTATGTATATCATATTTTTGTGGAAACTGTGATACATTTTTACGGTTTTATTGATGATGATGATGATGATAATAGAAAGCTCACAAGAACAGCATTTATTTGAAATAGAAATCATGAATGTGTCACAACACAGATCAATCTGTACTGAATAAATTATTCATTTCTTTAAAATAAAAGTATTTTATCCTAACACCCCTAACTTTTCAATGCTACTGTATATGCATGTGAAAGTATATTTTCAACTGACTTAATTGGTTTGCACTGTAACGTAGGATACCTAAATTAACATTAATACTTCAGCATATCCTAAAATGCTCAATAATGCAATTTAAAAAACATATACAGTAATGTCCAGCCTGGGAAAATCTTCACCCTTTATTCGGACATTATTATAAATGTGTTAAAGATTTTGTAAGCATATTGAAGTTGTGCTTGTTTTATTTGTGATAACGCAATGAAATTTGTGCCAACATAATTTTTGGTCATACCACGAAATTATGAACACATGCAAAAACAAGAGAGAACCGACCACAGATTAATAATTAATCATGTTGTAGTCATGTTGCATTTTAATTTGCCAAATAATTTTGTTAGATAAATACCTTAACCAAGTTTAGTGTTTTTTTATTTCCTCATATTTAAAATAATTAAAAAATATAAAATATTTTCCTCATATTTTGATGGTTAAATCAAACTTTTAGGGTCATTAAATACAAATATCCCCTCCGGACATCACTGTGCATAAGTCCACTTGTACATGACTAACATGCATGCAGTGTATTAGGCAAAACTGTAGTAATGCCATATAATTTCCTCAATCTTCTGTCTACGGCTGTGTTGATTTGCACACATTAGTCCACTATTACACAGCCAAAAGGCTCATCTCAGTGAGCTACAACTAGCATTTGGTTCAATACATTATCATTAAGGTTCAAATTGATGGTGTTTGCAGAAATCCAGCCATGACAGTGACTGCGTGACTCAAAGCTGGCCTGATGCTCATCAGTCAGTTCGAGGTGTCATTCCTGCTCTTGCTTTATATAAAATGCCAGCTGCATGTACAGGAACTGCATGGGAGCCAGGGGTCGTGCATGATTTATTTGTCATGCATTCATACTGACAAACTCTGTGCATTACCACAATGAACTTTTCCACTGGAACTCCCTGGAAAGAATGAGGTGGGATTGAGCAATGGAGCCATCGCTCACACTACGGCTTTGAGCGAGGGGCGTATGGGAGAGCGAAACGCAGCATTTGTGCGCACACGTCCTGAGAGCCCATTAGAACCGATGCCAGCATCTGGAGCATCCCTCCCCCCACCCCGTTCTGCCTCCTTTGCTATCTATCTGTTACAGATGTAAATGAATTGCGTGCCATAAAACCCTTCATTAAAACTGGACTGGTTTTAATATGCCAGTCTGCCAGTAGCCTGCGAGTGTCAGATAGCTCTTCAGCCACAGCTATAAAGGAAAAGTGTTTATGAGGTTTAATTAATAGGCTGTAAAGATGATGAGTGTTTATAGCTCACAGCTTGCTAAGAGTGTCCATGAATGGAGTCCATGATGGAGTTCTCTTTTTTTGTCATATTCCATAATTCAGTTTCTATGGAAGCTTGATTCCGCCTCAGAATAAAAAATAAAAAAAGGTAATTGCAACTATTTATCTCACAATTATGACCTTTTTTCTTGCAATTGTGAGTTTACATCTCGCAATTGTGGCTTTTTTTCTCAGAATTACAATTTTGAATAATTAAAATAAACTTGCAATTGCGAGATATAAAGTCAGAATTGAGTGATATAAAGTCAGAATTGAGAGATATAAAGTCAGAATTGAGATATAAAGTCAGAATTGAGAGATATAAAGTCAGAATTGAGTGATATAAAGTCAGAATTGAGTGATATAAAGTCAGAATTGAGTGATATAAAGTCAGAATTGAGTGATATAAAGTCAGAATTGAGAGATATAGTCAGAATTGAGTGATATAAAGTCAGAATTGAGAGATATAAAGTCAGAATTGAGTGATATAAAGTCAGAATTGTGAGATATAAAGTCAGAATTGAGAGATATAAAGTCAGAATTGAGATATAAAGTCAGAATTGAGTGTCAGAATTGAGAGATATAAAGTCAGAATTGAGTGATATAAAGTCAGAATTGAGAGATATAAAGTCAGAATTGAGTGATATAAAGTCAGAATTGAGTGTCAGAATTGAGAGATATAAAGTCAGAATTGAGATATAAAGTCAGAATTGAGATATAAAGTCAGAATTGAGAGATATAAAGTCAGAATTGAGTGATATAAAGTCAGAATTGAGTGTCAGAATTGGAGTGATATAAAGTCAGAATTGAGTGATATAAAGTCAGAATTGAGTGATATAAAGTCAGAATTGAGAGATATAAAGTCAGAATTGAGTGATATAAAGTCAGAATTGAGTGATATAAAGTCAGAATTGAGTGATATAAAGTCAGAATTGATGATAAAGTCAGAATTGAGTGATATAAAGTCAGAATTGAGAGATATAGTCAGAATTGAGTGATATAAAGTCAGAATTGAGAGATATAAAGTCAGAATTGAGTGATATAAAGTCAGAATTGTGAGATATAAAGTCAGAATTGAGATATAAAGTCAGAATTGAGATATAAAGTCAGAATTGAGTGTCAGAATTGAGAGATATAAAGTCAGAATTGAGTGATATAAAGTCAGAATTGAGAGATATAAAGTCAGAATTGAGTGATATAAAGTCAGAATTGAGTGTCAGAATTGAGAGATATAAAGTCAGAATTGAGATATAAAGTCAGAATTGAGATATAAAGTCAGAATTGAGTGATATAAAGTCAGAATTGAGTGATATAAAGTCAGAATTGAGAGATATAAAGTCAGAATTGAGAGATATAAAGTCAGAATTGAGAGATATCAAGTCAGAATTGAGTGATATAAAGTCAGAATTGAGAGATAAAGTCAGAATTGAGTGATATAAAGTCAGAATTGAGAGATATAAAGTCAGAATTGAGATATAAAGTCAGAACTGAGTGATATAAAGTCAGAATTGAGTGTCAGAATTTGAGTGATATAAAGTCAGAATTGAGAGATATAAAGTCAGAATTGAGATATAAAGTCAGAACTGAGATATATAGTCAGAATTGAGTGATATAAAGTCAGAATTGAGTGATATAAAGTCAGAATTGAGAGATATAAAGTCAGAATTGAGAGATATAAAGTCAGAATTGAGAGATATAAAGTCAGAATTGAGAGATATAAAGTCAGAATTGAGTGATATAAAGTCAGAATTGAGAGATAAAGTCAGAATTGAGTGATATAAAGTCAGAATTGAGTGATATAAAGTCAGAATTGAGATATAAAGTCAGAATTGAGTGATATAAAGTCAGAATTGAGTGATATAAAGTCAGAATTGAGTGATATAAAGTCAGAATTGTGAGATATAAAGTCAGAATTGAGTGATATAAAGTCAGAATTGAGATATAAAGTCAGAATTGAGTGATATAAAGTCAGAATTGAGTGATATAAAGTCAGAATTGAGAGATATAAAGTCAGAATTGAGAGATATAAAGTCAGAATTGAGAGAGATATAGTCAGAATTGAGTGATATAAAGTCAGAATTGAGAGATATAAAGTCAGAATTGAGTGATATAAAGTCAGAATTGTGAGATATAAAGTCAGAATTGAGATATAAAGTCAGAATTGAGATATAAAGTCAGAATTGAGTGTCAGAATTGAGAGATATAAAGTCAGAATTGAGTGATATAAAGTCAGAATTGAGAGATATAAAGTCAGAATTGAGTGATATAAAGTCAGAATTGAGTGTCAGAATTGAGAGATATAAAGTCAGAATTGAGATATAAAGTCAGAATTGGAGTGATATAAAGTCAGAATTGAGTGATATAAAGTCAGAATTGAGAGATATAAAGTCAGAATTGAGTGATATAAAGTCAGAATTGAGAGATATATAAAGTCAGAATTGAGTGATATAAAGTCAGAATTGAGTGTCAGAATTGGAGTGATATAAAGTCAGAATTGAGAGATATAAAAGTCAGAATTGAGATATAAAGTCAGAACTGAGTGATATAAAGTCAGAATTGAGAGATATAAAGTCAGAATTGAGAGATATAAAGTCAGAATTGAGAGATATAAAGTCAGAATTGAGAGATATAAAGTCAGAATTGAGTGATAGATATAAAAGTCAGGAATTGAGAGATAAAGTCAGAATTGAGTGATATAAAGTCAGAATTGTAAGAGATATAAAGTCAGAATTGAGATATAAAGTCAGAACTGAGTGATATAAAGTCAGAATTGAGTGTCAGAATTGGAGTGATATAAAGTCAGAATTGAGAGATATAAAGTCAGAATTGAGATATAAAGTCAGAACTGAGATATATAGTCAGAATTGAGTGATATAAAGTCAGAATTCGAGTGATATAAAGTCAGAATTGAGAGATATAAAGTCAGAATTGAGAGATATAAAGTCAGAATTGAGAGATATAAAGTCAGAATTGAGAGATATAAAGTCAGAATTGAGTGATATAAAGTCAGAATTGAGAGATAAAGTCAGAATTGAGTGATATAAAGTCAGAATTGAGAGATATAAAGTCGGAATTGAGTGATATAAAGTCAGAATTGAGTGATATAAAGTCAGAATTGAGATATAAAGTCAGAATTGAGTGATATAAAGTCAGAATTGAGTGATATAAAGTCAGAATTGAGTGATATAAAGTCAGAATTGAGAGATATAAAGTCAGAATTGAGTGATATAAAAAGTCAGAATTGAGTGATATAAAGTCAGAATTGAGTGATATAAAGTCAGAATTGAGATATAAAGTCAGAATTGAGTGTCAGGAATTGAGAGATATAAAGTCAGAATTGTGAGATATAAAGTCAGAATTGAGTGATATAAAGTCAGAATTGAGTGATATAAAGTCAGGATTGAGTGATATAAAGTCAGAATTGTGAGATATAAAGTCAGAATTGAGTGATATAAAGTCAGAATTGAGATATAAAGTCAGAATTGAGTGATATAAAGTCAGAATTGAGAGATATAGTCAGAATTGAGTGATATAAAGTCAGAATTGAGAGATATAAAGTCAGAATTGAGTGATATAAAGTCAGAATTGTGAGATATAAAGTCAGAATTGAGATATAAAGTCAGAATTGAGATATAAAGTCAGAATTGAGTGTCAGAATTGAGAGATATAAAGTCAGAATTGAGGATATAAAGTCAGAATTGAGAGATATAAAGTCAGAATTGAGAGATATAAAGTCAGAATTGAGATATAAAGTCAGAACTGAGTGATATAAAGTCAGAATTGAGAGATATAAAGTCAGAATTGAGAGATATAAAGTCAGAATTGAGTGTCAGAATTGAGAGATATAAAGTCAGAATTGAGGATATAAAGTCAGAATTGAGAGATATAAAGTCAGAATTGAGTGATATAAAGTCAGAATTGAGTGTCAGAATTGAGTGATATAAAGTCAGAATTGAGAGATATAAAGTCAGAATTGAGATATAAAGTCAGAACTGAGTGATATAAAGTCAGAATTGAGAGAGATATAAAGTCAGAATTGAGAGATATAAAGTCAGAATTGAGAGATATAAAGTCAGAATTGAGTGATATAAAGTCAGAATTGAGTGATATAAAGTCAGAATTGAGAGATATAAAGTCAGAACTGAGTGATATAAAGTCAGAATGGAGTGATATAAAGTCAGAATTGAGTGATATAAAGTCAGAGTTGAGTGATATAAAGTCAGAATTGAGAGATATAAAGTCAGAATTGAGTGATATAAAGTCAGAATTGAGAGATAAAGTCAGAATTGAGTGATATAAAGTCAGAATTGAGAGATATAAAGTCAGAATTGAGATATAAAGTCAGAACTGGAGATATAAAGTCAGAATTGAGAGATATAAAGTCAGAATTGAGTGATATAAAGTCAGAATTGAGTGATATAAAGTCAGAATTGAGTGATATAAAGTCAGAATTGAGATATAAAGTCAGAATTGGAGTGATATAAAGTCAGAATTGAGAGATATAAAGTCGGAATTGAGTGATATAAAGTCAGAATTGAGAGATAAAGTCAGAATTGAGTGATATAAAGTCAGAATTGAGAGATATAAAGTCAGAATTGAGATATAAAGTCAGAACTGAGTGATATAAAGTCAGAATTGAGAGATATAAAGTCGGAATTGAGTGATATAAAGTCAGAATTGAGTGATATAAAGTCAGAATTGAGTGATATAAAGTCAGAATTGAGATATAAAGTCGGAATTGAGTGATATAAAGTCAGAATTGAGTGATATAAAGTCAGAATTGAGAGATATAAAGTCAGAATTGAGTGATATAAAGTCAGAATTGAGATATAAAGTCGAATTGAGTGATATAAAGTCAGAATTGAGTGATATAAAGTCAGAATTGAGAGATAAAGTCAGAATTGAGTGATATAAAGTCAGAATTGAGAGATATAAAGTCAGAATTGAGATATAAAGTCAGAACTGAGTGATATAAAGTCAGAATTGGAGTGATATAAAGTCAGAATTGAGAGATATAAAGTCAGAATTGAGATATAAAGTCGGAATTGAGTGATATAAAGTCAGAATTGAGTGATATAAAGTCAGAATTGAGAGATATAAAGTCAGAATTGAGTGATATAAAGTCAGAATTGAGATATAAAGTCAGAATTGAGTGATATAAAGTCAGAATTGAGAGATAAAGTCAGAATTGAGTGATATAAAGTCAGAATTGAGAGATATAAAGTCAGAATTGAGATATAAAGTCAGAACTGAGTGATATAAAGTCAGAGAATTGAGAGATATAAAGTCGAATTGAGTGATATAAAGTCAGAATTGAGTGATATAAAGTCAGAATTGAGTGATATGGAAAGTCAGAAATTGAGATATAAAGTCGGAATTGAGTGATATAAAGTCAGAATTGAGTGATATAAAGTCAGAATTGAGAGATATAAAGTCAGAATTGAGTGATATAAAGTCAGAATTGAGATATAAAGTCGGAATTGAGTGATATAAAGTCAGAATTGAGAGATATAGTCAGAATTGAGTGATATAAAGTCAGAATTGAGAGATATAGTCAGAATTGAGTGATATAAAGTCAGAATTGAGAGATATAAAGTCAGAATTGAGTGATATAAAGTCAGAATTGTGAGATATAAAGTCAGAATTGAGATATAAAGTCAGAATTGAGATATAAAGTCAGAATTGAGTGTCAGAATTGAGAGATATAAAGTCAGAATTGAGTGATATAAAGTCAGAATTGAGAGATATAAAGTCAGAATTGAGTGATATAAAGTCAGAATTGAGTGTCAGAATTGAGAGATATAAAGTCAGAATTGAGAGATATAAAGTCAGAATTGAGATATAAAGTCAGAACTGAGTGATATAAAGTCAGAATTGAGAGATATAAAGTCAGAATTGAGAGATATAAAGTCAGAATTTGAGTGTCAGAATTGAGAGATATAAAGTCAGAATTGAGTGATATAAAGTCAGAATTGAGAGATATAAAGTCAGAATTGAGTGATATAAAGTCAGAATTGAGTGTCAGAATTGGAGTGATATAGAAAGTCAGAATTGAGAGATATAAAGTCAGAAATTGAGATATAAAGTCAGAATTGAGAGAGATAAAAGTCAGAACTGAGTGATATAAAGTCAGAATTGAGGAGATATAAAAGTCAGAATTGAGAGATATAAAGTCATGAATCTGA